>CAFUXE010000077.1:629178-650364 GCA_903364295.1 Serranus cabrilla
GACAATTATCTAAAAAAAGTAAATGATCTACCTCTCTTTTGCTGGCCACACTGTCCTCAGCATTTAAGATCTCGAGGGCCACTTCCTGTGTTCATGTTCCATTTGACAACTTTCCCAAATCCCCCAATACCAATGAAGTTCTCAATGACGTAGCGACCTGTGTCGCTGCACAGAACGCCGCTTTTTTCACCTCGAAGACCTCAGATTTCTTCAGCTCAGTGCATGGAGAGAAAGGAACCAATTGTGAAGGTGACATTATAGAGTTAGTGGGGGTCATTAAGTCGACCCCACGTACACAAAGAAGAACTCTTTATGCTCATATGAAAAGGTGTTGAATTAACATTCTACAGCCGCATAAAAAGACTAATGTATCACATACTGAATATGAGCAACTCTTTGAGTGTAGAATAAACAGAGCAAAGAGGAAATACACTACATGACAAGATATATGGTAAACTGGATTGTTTGGCAGTACTCAAGTAGTAAAAGGCATAATACCACATGTACTCAATAAAAAGTAAAAGTGTTGAATTGAAAATTGAATGTACTAGAAACGGATATATGTCACAAAGTGAAGAAGCTTCTAAGTTGAAAGGTTTGCCCAAGTACAGTAGTGTATAAACATTTTTGCTGTACGATATACTGTAGGTGCTTTATTTTGACCACATTTGTGTATTGGTGCTGAACAGAAAACAATTTAATGAAATCAAGCTTTTATTCTTGGGATTACAAAAGGATGAGAACAATAAAGATCTCACAAAATAGCAGTACAATTGTTTTGTGTGTGATTCACAGTAGCGTGATGGATCCAGGCTGTATTGTAGCCACAGGAGACAGTCGACAAAAAAGGGGTCAACTTCACTTGTTGCTTTCTGGACAAATATTATTGCCTGAAAACGTTCCAATCATCATCTTCATAATGGAGCCCCCAGCCTAAAATCTCTTAACACACTGAAGAAAAAATAAGACCTATTTTCCAATTTCCACTCTAAATTTAGACTAACAACCGTGGTGGGGCAGCTGGTTGATTATCCGCCATCACCAAAAACAATAATGACATGAGGAATTCAATTATGCTCCTCATGATTTATTTGTGGTTAAATGATTAAAAAAAACACCCTGGTTAAAAAACATTAGAGCTCATACCACTAGCAATTATGAGGCGGTGTGATTTACCCCTGACAATACGCCAAACTATCATTTCAGTTCTGTTCTGCTGAACCTCATGCCAGCAATAATTGACGTGAGCCTTGTTGACTCTGGCGTCCTCAGAGCAGCGATGATTATCTGATATTTGTTTGCTCAGTCACGTTCGAGCAATTGTGTATTCAATAATTTACTTTTTTATATACCCAGGTGAGCCTGCCTTTGCTTATTAGCCCACCAGACAGACGCCTGCATCTTTTATCTGCTGCTTCTCTCTGCTTTTGCGGCAGAGTTGCTGAATTAGTTTTTTTGTAATCATTACCCTGAAGCAGGGAAGCACATATTGTCTGGTAGCAGCATGTACATCAAATGTGCCCCCCCCCCCAAGCCCCCATATTCTGTCTCATCATAATTTAACACAAAGTCCCGGTTCATTCAAAGTGGAGTTCAACCTCAGAGAGGTGAAACTGGGAGCAGCCGGCTATTTATCATGCGACAGCAGACACAATGCAACCTTGGCAAGTGTTGTACATCAGATACAAGGGAGATTGTCAATACATTGGTGCTCGGCTACAAATAAAGTTTTACTGAATTCAGTGACATTGACCGGCTCTTTGGGCAGAGGCGTTCAGTGAAGTGGAATGATGAGACACTTAACTCATATAAGTGTTTCATGCTCTCACACCTTGTAAACAGCAGCTGGACAAGAGAATATTTGATAACAGTGTGGATCAGAGTTGCCCATGGCCTTCAGGGCATGTTTTTTTATCAGAATTATGAATTGCTTCCTTGAGTTTTTTTTTAACCCTGACTGTACCACCATGTTATAATTATTTTTGAGGTTTTCAAGTACAGCCTTTACGTTTTTTCTTGCGGTCCTGTTATACTTCCGTTAAAAAAAATCTAATAGCTGAAAGACCAATGCCGCTTAATATCTGTGTACTTTAGTCAGATTAATAAATGGGCATTAATCAGTACTTATCAATTTATACCGTCAGGAGATCGTTATCAGCCCATTCAAATAGGTACAATAGCTTTTCTTGCCCATTCAATGGTGGCTCTGTGTTTCGTTACATTTCACTAGGATAACACATCACATAAAGGCCTGTGGTTCGTTCAATTTACATAGCAAAACTAACTTCAGTGGGCTAATGACAATCAACCGACCACATAAGTGCTGCTTATTCAAAACAATGACTACAGTCAAATAGGGTGTCATACTGGACATGGTTGGTGCAGATCACCACCTGGTGCACATATACAGTTGTGTTCTTATAAATTTCTGTTAGGCTTTTGGAATTAAAGTTACTTTTTTTAGTGACTGTACATAGAGATTTTGAACCAATCATACAATAATGACATCAGACTGTACCAAAAAAGTCATCCCCACTGGAAAATGTTTGGAAAATGCATGGTGTGTTATAATATCAGCAAAGTCCTTTGGGAAATACCATTTTGATCAAAGAGGCACACAAGTCAAAACACATTGCTTGTGTTTCATTCTTGAATATAGAATATTGCAGCTACACTAACAGTTGTGACATGAAGTAGTTTTTTTTCAGATGGAAACCAAACATGAAACAGTCAGCTAAAGACACTTCCTACTGACCAATGGCTGTTAAATCTTACAGGCTACTTTGGGATAACCCCAAGGCTTTGGACTCTTCCTTTGAAGATTCCTGTCCCATACTGAATAACAATGTAACCATATCACACATTAAGGTTGTGTCCGAAATCATTCACTCATTCCCTACTCCCTATCCACTATATAGTGAGCAGCAGATAGTGGACTATATAGTGGACTCAATTTAAGACGGTTTCGGACACTAATCGCTGCCGAGCCGGTCGCACAACATGACGTCACATCGTCGTCGGCCGTCGGACAGTTAATACGTGAAGTTTGAAGCCGGCCGGTAAATCGCAATAACAGGGTTTTTCCCTTTGACAGAATTTCTTCATAACGGACTTTAAACAAATTACAAGTACACAAAACAATAAAAAAAGTATCTATTTTAAAATTCAATTGTCTGTCACAGTCCCGTTCGCGCATGTCCGCCGTCTTTCTCTCAAACCGCATTGCATGATGGGAGATATTGTCTGTCTAGTGACCATCGGCTGCTCCCTACATTTCACAATGCATTATGGGAGATATGTAGTGCACTATATAGGGTATAGCAATGCTCACTCGGAATTCGGACACCACTACAAAATGGCTTATTCACTATATAGTGAATAGGGAGTGATTTCGGACACTCTGTAAGTCAGGTTCCTGGACCCACTGCCTTTGCCAACTGAATACCTGGGCTTTGAGAGATATTCCTGCCTCCAAGATTTCAGATTAATATTTCCTGCTGCATCAGTGCAGACTAACGACACTGCAGATCAAGTCGACAAAGGTTTTATTATGACAAAAGTGAGCAGGAAATCCATGCCTCTGGCTGATTGCTACAGTGTTATTGAACAGCTCAGTGAGTGACACCACCTGCCGGCTGCTATATTGTCATTTTATGGGGGAAAAAAATAAAGCTACCAGCAGAGTACACAGTATCCAGCTGTCCATTATTTGACTGATCTGTAACTTGCCTCTCTCCACTTCCTAAAAACATTGATAGATGCTAATATTCAATGATTGTTTCATCACCCAGAAACCACAATCCCCTTATCTCTCTCTGTCATATCTATCATCTCCCACTGTTCTGTGCAGAAAGCAGGGAGGCCAGCTTCAGCTCAGGAACTGGTAATCCGCTTACAGTCACATGCAAAATAGAAGAAAGTGTTGATTTTGTTGGGAAATGGCCAACTAAATAAAATGGCAGGAGGTCTTTTTTTTTTATGAATCACACAGATGTTTGTGAATAGGGTTCACAGTGGAAGTGATTTACTAACAAAAAGAGGAGGTTAATTTGACTAAAGATTAATTTAGTCAGGGTGTCCTGGTGGCTCAGCAGGTGACATTGCACACACTGTGTTATTGTAACATTATGGATTTGCCTCCATCAACCTCTGTCACACGTCATTATTTCTCCCTACCATCATTCCGGTCTCTATTTCCCCTCTGCATGCACAGTATCGGAAAACTGGAATTCGTACCACTTTGAAAAGTTAACAATGTTTGATTGAGTTTTCAATCCATAAGATTTTACTCCTGGTTGATTTGAGTCACTGGGTATATTTTAACCTCTAAGCTAAGAAGTTGATATTTGGTCAAAACTGTAATTACAAAAAATAAATGTAATTTTATTTTTCAGCAGTGACTGTACCCTCCACTTCAGTTTTCTGCTGTTGGTCAAAGAGCTAAGTTCTGGTTTGAGTCTGGTCATTTGCAATCACCATATTTGGAACCATGAAAGAGACACTATGACACTGAGTCACTTCATGTGTCTTGAGCAGATTGGATGGCTATGTGATCAGAAAAATGCAAAGAGTAAATAAAGCCAATGCATTGCCTTGAAGACGGATTGAAATTGTCGGGAGGTGGCTTAGACACATTCTGGCCAGATGTTGAAAAAGTGTACATGCAGTCTTCTCATGTGTGTGGAACTAAATCAGTCTTTGCCCTGTGGAGATATTGTTTAAGGAGTCTCATCTTTCTTCTAGAAGCTGAAGTTACACTGAAATTAGTTATTGTTCTCATTTCCATTAAAGCCTTAAAGCCAAAACGGATACATATATTTCAGTGCAAAAAAATTCAAAGTTAGAAATTCAACAGACATAAAAAAATTCAGATACACAATTTCAGTGCAAATAAATTCAAAGTTAGAAATTCAATAGCTTTTAAAATTCAAAATCCGATGGGTCTGATTTTCTTCCATAGAATACATATACAGATCAAATCAAATACAAGGCACATACATTCAAAAAAATTATTCTTGTCCCTAATAAAATATAAGCTATATTTTAAAGTTAAATAAAACAAAATTAAATCAAATAAAAAGTTAATTTATTAATTCATCCGAAGGTAAATATGGCCCGTGTAAACTATATGAAAACAATTCCAGTAAACTCTATAAATACTATACACTCTTCATCGCCGTGCATCATGGGAATTTCGTGACAATGTTACTACCTAAACCAATCTATTCAATTAGAGTTTACTGGAATTAATTGGTTCGGATTAATTAATAATGTCACTAAACTTCTGATTTTATTTAATTTAGTTTAATTTAACTTAAAAATATAGCTTATATTTTATGAGTGCCAACAATCCTATTTGTGAGTGGAGGGTAAAACCAATTTATTCAAATAGAGGTTTTTGAGTGTGGACTCACTTGTTTCTCAGTGGATCTGCTAATAGTAATATATAATAATATCATATAGTAATGCCAAGTTGTCTCTCCGATGTCACAACCTCTGAGTTCTACAGGGAATCTTCACACACAGAACACTGTGTGAGTGTGTGTGTTTATGTTTGTATTATGGACCCTATGTGCAATACTTAACTTTTATATATTTTATTATAGATTAGATTAGATTAGATATTAGATTATACTTTATTGATCCCACTATGGGGAAATTCACTTGTCACAGCAGGAAAAACAAGCAGAAAGTCTGAATATAAATAAGAGAAACAAATAATAATGCAAAATCCTTCACCATGTGCAATAAACATGAACACAGACGAGCAAATCTAAAATGTAAAGTGGCCATAACATAACATAACATACAGGGTGTCCATAAAGTCTTCTTAAAACAAACATTACAAAGGTTATTGATGAGATATCTTAATCAGATTAGTTGAATGTACTCAGTGGTTATCATCTGTGTATTTCAGGTACCCTGTTGGTGAAATACGTTGTGGTAAATGAACTCTTTAATAATGGTAAATGGTAAATGGACTGCACTTATATAGAGCTTTTCTAGTCTTTGCGACCACTCAAAGCGCTTTTACACTACAGACTGCGCTCATTCACCCTTTCAGCCCACACACGCCGACCAATATCTTCTCTGGACATCTGAGCACCCTACAGTCCACAAGCTGTCAGTGGTCAAAACCCTAAACGAACGCATAACAACAGTCACGGACCTGGAGGACAGAACACAGGAGGAAAAACATATACAACATGCACAACAAAGATGCCAGGATCCACAGTGGGCAAGAACCAAAGGAGATACACAGGTCAAAAACAAGAACAGAACAACACAGGGGGGAAAGAAAAAACAAAAAAACAAACAAGAACACAGAGGAGTCACATCATAAAACCCTAGTTTGACAATCTGACATGACATCTGACATCTTCATCAATGCTCCACAGAAAATGAATCAGCCTGTGCAGACAAAGCATATGTGTTACAAATGAGCAGCTGGTTGTATCCATGTTTACAGACAGAATTAGCATACATGGACTGTGCTCACTGATGAAGAACAGAAACATGCAAACGACTGTGCAGATTTTAGCTACACAACATACAAACACAACTTTATATACAAAAATACTTCTGGATCTTTTCTTTACTGACATTGCTAAACTAGCTCTCCGGCCGCCATTCTCTGCAGAGTGTGTGGTTCTTGTTAATATTTCTCACAAATGTTTAATGGCCACATGCCGGCGTGATGGGGTCATGATGGCATTTTTGTAAAAAGAGATGGGAGCATTGCCTTAATACTAATGTGATACAGCTGCAAAATTTTCTGTATATAGAAATATATAGAAAGCAATTCAACTTTTGTCCCTCTCAAAGTTAATACAATTCATTAATTTGTGTTAGTTTATACAATAACTATTGCTATTTGTTACGTGCCCTCCCCCCTTTCCCTTTGCTCTGTCTGTCTGTCAATCATTTGATCCCTGTTTTTCCTCAGGTGCAGGCAGTGAGGCTGATTAAGGGAAGGTTAGAAAAGGGGGTGGTGACAACTTCCTGTCTCTCTCTTCCAACTGCCAGCAGCAGCAGCAGCAGTGCGGCCTGTAGCTGGTACTCAGGCCTTTTGTTTGGTTTGCTGTTTCCTTTGTTTTCTGGTGGGACTGGTGTCTCAGTTTTCGGTGTTTATTTCTGTTCCTTGTTTTAGTTATGGTTCGTGGTAGAAGGGGTTCTTTTAGATCCGACGGCCCATTGAGGGTTGGTCCAAAAGTTCCCCTTTCTTTTGTTAATTTTGTCCAGCCCACCAGACCTTTTGTTTCTTTGTAGTTATGTTTTGGGTTGTTTGAACATTTTGTTAATAAATCATTATTTCTGACTGCACCTGACTTTGTGGCAATTATGTTACCTGCCCTTTATTGGGAGCCTTTTGGTGGGGGTCGTAACACTATTGCAATGTTTTTCATAGTGTCCCAATTTTAGGGGGAATCGGGGTTGTAGCTCATCACTTTTACTAAACTACAGAAGTGCCAAAGTTGGTCTTCCTCTTTGTCTGTGACCAAACTTCTATAGGAGGCCAAGAGCACAAACTATATACATCTGATCTGTGATACAACCAATAGATATGTAATCTGTGTATGTGATTTGTCGTTTTGCCGGATTTTTCTTGATACAAGACACTTGAAATGACAATTGTGAATGGGGCCAGCTAACTTAGCTAGACACTCATCTCCCTATAATATAGAATGAACAAAACACTGAGAGCCACATTCTCAATTAATTTATGACAAAAAATGTGCATGTATTCAGTGCTGGATTTACTAAGGTAGCAGCTCATTACACAGTCAGCTCTGGGGCTGACTTCCAGAAGCACTCTGTTTCATCAAGAAAAGAAATGATAACACAGTGTCCTTTACTTTAAAAATTCAGTCCCATTTCAACTTCACCTGAGAAAAACTATTACAGTGTTTAGGTTCAACTATTACTAAAGCAACGGTTTAAAAAGAGTCAAGAGAAAGAACAAACTTAATGGGAAATTATTAAGGAAATTGGTAATCAAATGCACTAATGCACACAAGCCTCATAAATCAGTGGAACAAGAGCAGGGGCCAGTCTGGACTGGACATCTGATTAGCCAACCCTGATCCCACCAAATTATTTACCATGGTGCATTCTTGTAAGATAAAATGGAAAGAAAGGGGTAAAATGTGGGAACACAGTATCTTCACTTAATAAAGAAGTGAGTACCACACCACAGAAGTTGACTTTCTCTCAGTCAGCCAGTGCTTTGGAACACTCAGAGGCTGTAGACTAAGATACTGGTTGTTTTCTTAGATTCAATCTTGAAAAATATGCACAATAGTTTTAGTATTATAGCAGTCTATGTGTTTCACACAAAATGTAACTGGGGGGAATTAAAATTTTAATTCAAATTATCTGTAAATTGTTTCATCATTATTTTTGCTAATTGGCAGTTAGTGTTAGAGCGGTGGCCACAGATCCATGAAGTGAGAGTGTTGTTGAGACGTCACAGCCCTCCCTCAAGATCAGGGTCAAGGTAATCTCCTTTATCTAGCAAATAAATAGATGTGTCACACAAAACAACAACCATGTGATACATATAACATCAGAGCCCTCTACATGAATACAAATACATTCAAATGTATGCCTTACCAAACGTATGAAAAGAGAATACCTGTTCAATACAGAGGTGTTGAATAAGAAAAGACATTGCATTTGAAAGATGAACACAGCTCTTTAGACTTTGCATTAAACAAAAAGTGTCACACTGCCACTGCTATCAGTGAACATTTGTATTTATACCACATACTGTTTAATATCCACATTTTTACATGAAAGCCCTGGGTTATCAGCAGTGTTTTATGATTACATCACAGTAATAAAGCAGATACAAAGAGATTTCAGGAAGAAGAAATGTTAACTACTGTGCTTTATGGATTTTTCTTAAACTTCTGAAATACATCATGTTAGGTTCAATCACAAGCACCAACAGGATGGACCCAATTATGACGACCTTGGAAAATGAACGACTGACGATGACTAACAGATGCATCTGTGGCAAAGTATTGAAGAGGCCCAAGGCCTAAAAATCCATCAGGGCCGGATGAAATGCTTGGTAAAGGAGACTGCAGCACAATGCACATGACTAATGCTTGGTGAGAAGCAGGAGGAGCCCGGCTCGGAGGCAACCCATAGAGCCTAGAACCTTCAATTGCTCAGCACTCCAACCCCAAGCATAGTAGTCCAAAATCATCAGATCAAGTGGCCTCAAGCAAAGCGGATGAGGATACATCTGAAATCATCAATCCAACAGCAAAAGGAGATGTGGAAAGCTGACTTAAGAACCTGACCACCATCATCACAAGCTTTGGGCTGAGAGGTTTGGTGTTGAAGAGCCAAAGTTTAGCACACCCACTTACGCCAAAAAACGTAGGGCAGACAAAATCCACTATCTCTGGAAAGTAGCTCCGACACACCATCCGGAAGAAGCTCAAGACCCTGCGTAGAGCTGAATGGCACAGGAGACGGAGGATGGAGAGAGCCAGGAAGCAAAGTTCCTTCTTAGCCAACCCCTATGGATGTACAAAGCGTCTGCTAGGACAGAAATGAAGTGGGCGTCTCAATTGCTCCAAAGAGGAAGTGGATAACTTCCTACACAACACCCTCTGTGATCCAACCAGAGAGCAAGAGCTAGGACCACATAGAGAGAGCCCTCCATGACATGTCAGCCCCCCTAATGGGATTTAACACCTCAGAACCCACTTGGAAGGAAGTTCAGGAGGTGGTAACAGCAGCAAGAGCACCTAACTCTGCACCAGGTCCCAATTGAGTGTCCTATAAAGTGTACAAGCACTGCCCAAAGCTCCTCAGAGTCCTCTGGAAGGACCTGCAAGTGATTTGGCGAAGGGGAGTCATCATAGTGGAGACATGCAGTGGGTGTCTGGATACCTAAAGAGGAGAACTCAACTAGGCTGTAGCTCTTCCAATCCATCTCACTCCACAGTGTTGAGGGAAAGCTCTTCTTTAGCATCCTTGCCACAGAAGGTTGTCAGACTTCCTCCTTAAGAACAAGTACATTAACACATCAGTACAGAAGGGCGGTATTCCCGGTGTCCCAGGGTGCCTCAAACACACAAGAGTGGTGATTAGAGAGGCATGTGAAGCAAAGGGAGACCTGGCAGTGCTTTGGCTGGACCTAGCCAATGCATATGGGTCAATCCCCCATAAGATATTGGAAACTACCCTTGTCCATCACCACATACCCTGTAAGATCAAAGACCTCATCCTGAACTACTATGGAAACTTCAAGCTGAGAGTGACATCAGTGAGCATAACATCTAACTGAAAAAGGGATTATAACTGGCTGTACAATCTCAGTTATCCTGTTCGCCATTGCCATGAGTATGTTGGTGAAGGCAGCTGAGACAGAGCGTAGGAGGAGATGCTGGAAAGCTCAATGCAAGCCAGTAGAGGTGGGTTTTCGAGGCTTCGCAGCCTGCACCCTATGCAACACCTACACCCTCCTGGGCATCAGAGGAGCTGCTAAGAGGAGTGCCAACAAGTCCACCACAGAGGCTGCAGAGAGAGCTTCTAAGTGGATTTGGATCAAAAGGTCCAAGAAGTGGGCAAATGCACAATGCTCATAGCCTATATAATATGCAAATTATACGGATATAATGGATATATATTAAAATAAGAACACTAATATAAAAACATATATTAAATTCTTAACATTTAGTAGCAGTTCTGTCCCAGACAGACAGAGGTGTGTGTGGCAGTTCTTACTGGAAATGACTCTCCGCCGGTGTCTCTGCCGGATAACGGTGGTGTGTTAAATGTTAACCGGATAACAGCAAACATTTAATCGCCGAGGCTAGTAGCTTTGGTTTGTCACTATTTAACAAACAAACACCACAAAGTTTTATCCACTCCAGGCATTGATACAACAGGCTATAACAATTATAAGACTCAGACATGGGGACGCCAACTCAAACTTGCGTACGACCACTTTTTCGCCATGCGCACTTTTCGTAAATGAGGGCCAGGGTGTTTATATATGATGAAACTGTCACGCCGGAGCACAAACGTATGAACCCAAATGCAAGACCCGAAGCAGAGTTTACAGTTCACACCAAGAATTTTATTTAGTCTTTGGTGACAAAAGCAAAACAGTATCACTGGTGGAGGACCGCAGGGGAATCTCCCGTTGTTGCCGGGGAGAGACTGAAGCCGGTCGGCAATGGGCAGGCAGGCTGGTGGGTTGCAGAGAGCATCATGCTTCCTAAGTGGCACTTAGCTACTGTGTTTTACCTCTGAATTTGTATCAGTGCCTGTAGAAGCCTATGTGTTGAGGGCTACTGTTTACATGTGACACAAGTCTTGTCAGAGCAGAATCTGAGATCTCAGAGTTGCAGGCTGCTGCCATCCTCTAATATATTTTGTACAATGTTAATGTTCAGATCTAATTGTTCACTCAGGGGTTGGTGGACCTGACTTTGACTCTGAGCTGACCTTTTAGTTAGGCAATAAGCCACTTTGCTCCACCATATTAATATAAGAGATTTATATTCTCATAATGGAGGGCCTCCACAGCGGTATTACTCACAGTAATTAGTGACTAATGAATGACTGCCAACCTGTGTTGTGGTAATGCATTCCTCTGACTGATTGTGGTCAATCCTGTTTGGGAAGGCAGCCAAAGAGAAAAGTTTATTAGTAAAGCCATATTAATTAACAAGAGTCAGGAAATTAATCTAGGGAGGGGACTTCATTGCTCTCCTTAGCATGATCTCATTTTTATGATATAAACCCTGATTGGAAAAAAGTAATATTAAAGCGGGCCTGTTGCTTTATGTTTTACAATTACATATGAGGGATTCTCAGATCCCTAAACAGATATTGCTCGAAAATGTCATTGGTGAGATATGGTTTGCCTGTACAGTAGGTGAGTGAGGTAGAAAGTCTGAGCTAAGGGAAGGAGGGAGTGGTTATAAGCCATTGTCTCCCTCCCCTTGGAACAGCACATTATTACCTTTCTTTCCTGGGCGGATATGGTGAACACGGGAGCTCTCAAAATGAAAAAAGTCTCCAATTTGAAAGAATAATTGCATGTCCAGCTCAGTTTGAAGGCACTCAGACATTGGATACTTGTTGATAGACAGAGCCCAGGTCAATGGAAGTTTAAGATTATCAGTGAAGTTGCCTAGGGCTACCACTTGCTTGCAGTGGGTTTATGTGCAGCTCTCTACAGCCAGATAGATTTGTGCTTCCTCCACTTTAATAAAAATGTTCATTCCTGCAAAGAAAAACATTAAGCATCTCTCGTCCACAGATCTAACGCACTGTGTCCTCTGACTGAATCTGTCACTGATGGTCCTGGCTTTATAAACCCTCACAGCTTTATGTAAATGATACAGCTGCTCACTGAGAAAAGAAAGGTTTTAGAACACTCGCAGTTTGAGAATGATCAGTTCTTCTGTCAAAATGGATGCTCACTGGATTAAGTTTACAACATAAGAGCCAATTTTCTGTGCTCTGTCAAAAAATGCTCCATCATTGCACTTACACTTAAAATAGCAATACGAAAGATTTTCTTTGCTCTATTACACAAAATGACTTGCAATGTATATTTAGGAATTTAATAGTATTTTGGATTAATTTCAATGACTCTGTGATTACTGGGTCAGATACCGGATCGGTGCAGCAGCCGCAGTAATACAGTTGCTGTATCGGTCTGTTGTGGTAAAGAGGGAGCTGAGCCAAAAGGCGAAGCTCTCGATTTACCGGTCAATCTACGTTCCTACCCTCACCTTTGGTCATGAGCTTTTGATCATGACCGAAAGAACAAGATCCCGGATACAAGTGGCCGAAATGAGGCAGGGTGGCGGGGAGCTCTGTCACCCGGGAGGAGCTCGGAGTAGAGCCGCTGCTCCTCCACATCGAGAGGAGCCAGCTGAGGTGGCTCGGAAACCTGTATTGGATGCCCTCTGGATGCCTCCCTTGGGAGGTGTTCCAGGCATGTCCCACTGGTTGGACACCCAGAGGAAGACCCAGGACACGCTGGAGTGACTTTGTCGCTCGGCTGGCCTGGGAACGCCTTGGGATCCTCCCGGAAGAGCTAGAGGAAGTTTATGGGGAGAGGGAACTCTGGGTGTCTCTGCTCAGACTGCTGCCCCCGCGACCCGGCGCCGAATAAGCGGAAGAAAATGGATGGATGCATTTTTCTTCGAAGAAGAAGCTCTCCACAAAGACACAGCCCACAAAGAAAAGTCTATACAAATTTAAAAAGGGCAGCCATGTACACTGATCCCATTGATGACCCCTCTCCTGCAGATTACAGGATACATCAATTTCTCATCCAGGAGGCGGTACTTGTTCTGGTTCTGGGTCTTCTCATCTCAAACCGATACAACTGCAACTCCATGCTGGCTGAAACTCCTGCAACTCTAGACATCTTCTTTTACAGACTGTAAACTGTTCAGGCTTTACAAATTGCCAAAAAAATTATATATGTATATATATATATTTGATCTTTCTCTGTCTTTAATTGTCTCAAAGTGTGTCATTTCAAGTATATCAACATATTTGACGAAGCTGATGTTCTTGCTTGATTATTAGAGACTTTTTAGCCTGGGTGCAGCCGAACTGTAGCCCCGCCAACAACATTTTTCTGCGGGCAGTTCGGTCTGGCACTGCTCCGCTGAGGAGCTTCCATGCGCTGTATAAAAAACATGACCAATGAAATTGTCAGGGCGGGCTTTACACGATGATGGACAGATGATCGACAGTCACGTGACTAAAGAGCGCTTGGGTTTGTGTACAACGAACACGGCTGCAGCGGGAGAGGTGAGGAGTTTGATTTATCAGCTGGCCCCGATGGTCGCGAAGAAGTTGGGACACAAGGGAAACCCAGCGCTCATTGTGGTTTCACATTTGGTCGAACTTGGAGGACCAGGTGAAGGAGGCGACTAAGACGGGCATCACGGCGATGCAACTGGGCGTGCAGGAGGAGTTGGACATTACGAGCGCCGCCGTTAGCCCAGAATCCTGGCTGAACATACATCACATCCTACGCTGCTCTGGTTGGTTGTCGATCTATCCAATAGAGCGAAGAGGCCTTTTTTTTCCTGGTTCGGTTGAAACACGCCCCATAATCACAGCCCAATGGATCAGTTTCAGACTCACATTCTGAACAGAATTGAGTCTGACGTCATCAGTCTAGCGGTGACCTCTAGTGGTCGTTGCAATTATGAAAGGAACAGAGGCTTCTGCCAGGTGACGTAGTATAAAAAGTGACAAAGTCCGTCAGGGAAGGGGGAAGTAAATGGATGAGTCAAAAATCATTGTGTTATTTCGCTGTGGATTACCTTTTTTCTTTTGTTAAAAATAAATGAACATTCCTTGATAGAAAGCTGTGATGAAGGCTGTTTTTTTGGACACCCCTGTTGTAGACTATAACATTATAACCTGTAAGAAAAGGATTCTAACTGATGACACGTCAACATATTATTATGATTTAAGATTAATCTGTTCTGTTGGCTTGGCTGAAATCCCTGGTGATGGTGTATTACTTTGACCCATGAGCCTGAAAGAGGTAATGCTTTTCCAACTGACAGATCACTTGATAAAGATAAATAACTTCCATTCAGTAAAATTTCCTGCATCATTAAACATGGCAAACCTATTAGTTTGGAGGAGAATCCCACAAGAGATCAGCTAAAACAGATCCACTGCTGTAATCACAAAAAAGATATAGCTGTGCCTTGCCAACCCAACAGAATCAAAGAGTGTATATAGGGAACTTAACATGGGTCTTTGTGCATGAATAAACAGGATGATGGTTGACTCCGCGTACAGATTAAAGCAGCTCTCAAGTGTTCCCTTTATTTTGACTTTCATTTTTGCTGTCACAAGTCGGTTCACTTAATGCCCATAACCTTTGCCGCCAGTGTGGCTTTGAACATTGTCTGATTCTACATTACCCTTCCCCATTAAAATAGTATAAAGCCTCTGGTACAATACATGAACAATACAGGATTCAAAAAAGGCAATCATAGGTAGTTTTGTCTGCTCCTGTGATACTAATTGGAGTCTTTTGTGACTGAGGAGGCAGACAATGTGACCCCTTAGCTAAAATCATCGTTCTTTTTTGAAGAGATTAACATTTGGCAGAGGAAGGAAAAGAAGATTTGCAACAGGCCTTTCTTTCACAGGCCATATCTATGCATATATATTATCGGGAAGTTATTCTTCTGGGATACAGGTTGAGTGACCACAAAGACAAAAACCAAAACTATGTTTGAACACTGATCCTGGACCTTTTGATGCTGCATACTTATTTTTTAAAGTGGACATTTGCGAGCAGCAATGTACATCTTTGGGTTTGGAGACCACCTGTGTGTTCAGAGAATGAGGGCTTTGGTTCAAATAAGAGCACCCGTAGAGCTGGTGGTGCAGCAGCATACCTTTTGTTGTGAGTATATATTGACATTTCACACTTCAGTAAATGAGCAGGTCCTGGCCCTTGGCCCTTGATGCTGATGCAGTGCCACAGAGCAAATTAAAGCCAGTTCGAGGGAAATAGGTATTGCCCCTCTATTGGGCTCTGTTTTTCTCAGGCCTAACAGAGTCAGCAGGCCAACAACATAGTTTGTATGGTACAGAAACATGGAGTAATTTCTTCCCTTTTTTAAATATGTTATATACTTTTTTATATCACTTACAATAGTATCTAACTGCTCTTTCACAGCCTTATCGTCCATCTGTGTGGTGGACTGACAGCTTTTCATATGGACCGTCCTTGTGGTAAATAGGTACTTCTGAGAGGCATTTGAACAAGTTTATTGATCGTCTATCCACTCACAGCTTATTTGGTTGACAGTGGTGGTACACCTCAAATCAACATACCTTGTGTGTGTGTGTGTGTGGGGGGTCAGATATGCTCCCAGTTTGCTTCACTGCCTACAACTTTATTTAGGATAAAAACTGTTTGTAAAAGCTAATTTACTAAATGGTGGACAATGTCGCAGATGAAGATGGAACACCAGTCAGTTTTACTGAATGGAGCAAAAAAGGAGGAAAGGTTCTTATACCGGGAAATAGCACAGCAAAGTTTTTCTGTGAATCTTCCATCCACAACCATGATGTGAAGCCACGGTTCCAATTCACCAGGCCTCACCTCCAACATGGAAAATGCACTACACTTATTACATGTACTACTATCAGTAAATGAATAGCTTATAATAGCAGTAAGCTAACGCTATGCCGGCGTCGACGCTTCCTTCCCCTCCCGGGTGAAGGCAAAAATTCTCGCGCATGCGCAGGACGCAAACACGATACGATCCTGTTCACAAGACGAGAGAAATCGGATAAACAACGGCTCAAGCCAGCGGTTGCAATCGGATTCAGTTATCCGATCCCAACACGTTTCTAATCCTGTACACATGAATTCGATACGTTCTTGATGCGTTTGAGATCGTATTAAGCTCGCCCATGTGAACGCAGTGACTGATTTGCTAGATGCACATGCATACACACACACACATTATTTACATATTTGAAGGCACATTTAGCACAAGAAGCCCATTGAGAGCTACACCAAGGTCATAAACCCAGGCGAACATGACCACAGACATGAGATAGAAAAAGCCAAATAAGGGCAAGTGTGGTGTTAGTTGTCTTCCTTCCACAGGGCGGTGGCCGGAAGGCTTTAGCACCAAGAGGCTATGGACATAGCTTGTGTGCCAATGATGGGCGGACTGAGTCTAAATCCACAGTACTGCCCCAACAGTTTAGACAAATAGTTGCACATTCTCATTATAAAACTCTGTGTAACATTAAGTTAGGTACCCTTTTTCTGTGAGGTGGTTGCAGCTAACTGCTTGCAGACTGTGATTTCTGAACAGATAAAGGTCCATGTATATGCTCACTCTTTCATTGCTGTCATATTAAATAGTTAAAAGGATTTTACTCTCTTCTCTTCTGTTCTACAAAACAAATGCGCTTCAACAGCAACTAGGATGATGTATGAGATCTATGAACTAACACATCAGAACAAACTGATCCTGACAAGGGTGTAGTACAGCCAACATTTTTGAGGGAGCATAAATTGATACAAATGTCCACAATATAAATCACTAGGGAATACAGGCAAATAAAACCATATACAGTTTGACTAGAGAAGGGACTTCGACTACAGGCACCTAAAAAACATGAGGATAGGGAAGATTTATTTCTACGGTTTAATCAACAAAACACTCCTGTCTGTCAGATATCACTTATCTTTAAGGCACAGTCTCATCACTTTTAATGTCCATGACTGAAACTAACATTTGGATGTCAAAACTCCCAGACATTGGTGTTTTTGTCTCAGCATCAGAGGTAGCCTGAGGTGCTAATAGAGCTGTGTCTCATCCCTGACAGACTGTGACGACTGCTGTTATGCTGTGGTTTTTCAAGAAGTGAAAAGTTTGTGGACTTTGCAGACTATATCAGTCCTATGACCACCTTGACGGGCAGCACCTCTGTCGCTTTTCATGCATTGAGACTCCCCACTCCCCCATGCCTTCAGAATAAAACACAGAAAGACAGGATGCTGTCTGTCTTCTACTCCCAAAACTCACAGTAATGTGATGTTGTTAGATAGCCACAGAGGGGGAGTTTTGGGGGGATGGATAGGTCAATAAAGCTTTGGACTTTGTCCATGGATTTGTTGTAAGAACTGGATAACCAACTCCAAGATTGCTTACAGAGTGGATAAATCAAAAAGGTTTCTAGTTGTTCTTGTTTCTGCATTGTGTGGACGATAGACTTCATTAAGATTTCTCACATATACAAATTGCTTTTCTAGTCCATGGGGACCTGTTTAAATTATGAAAGCTCCATGGTTTAAAAATTTGTAGTTCAAAGGCTGACTTTACTTTCAGTTGGAGGTGTCCTGTGAACACTTTAACAGTGTTGGTATATGGGGAAAATGCAAAATAATGGTATGGCAGACAGAAAAGTGGGCATCCGGTCATTTCTAAGCAAGGCTCTGCATTTATCAATTTTGACATGAGCAGAGGGTACAATCTCATCTGATGTCTGGTCTCAGCTCGTGTACGCAAGTTTAAGTCAGCATGGAGTCTGTATTTTTGCGTCAGAGAATTGTTAATTTTAATTCAGTGTCGTTTTCTGATATAGTGACAAATCAAAGCATGTTTATATCATTTATCACTAGAATATCATTAAAAATGAATAAACTTTATAAAATAAACCACTGGTTATGCACAAAGCATTTCCAATAAGTGCTGCTATACACTCCTCTGCCTGGGACAGAATTCTTACTAAATGTAAAGATTTGAGATATAATTTTTAATATAATGTTCTAATATAAATATCTCTCCTTCATCATAATATTAATAGCATATTATATAGGCTATTAGGCTATACATGTCATGTATATAAATCAAATATTCCAACTTTACCAGGAGTTTGATTGTCCACAGCTGCACTGATGAAAGCAGCAGGGGTTTCCTTTGATGAAACCTTTCAGGCCAAACAAAACCAGTTGATTGTGTTGCACCTGGGTCATCAGCATTTCAATACCTATCTACCTTACCTTTAAAACAAAGCTGTGAAAACTTTAAGTCTGAGCTCAAAATGTAAAATATTTACTGAACTTGAGTATATAACTACAAAAACATACTTTTATTTAGTTTTTTTTACCGGATGTTTTAAGTTTTGTGTAAATATAGCAACATTAACCCTTGTTGCTGTGTATTTCTGTACCTGCTTAAAATGTCTGTTTTGTGTTATTTGTAAAAGGTGCACTTGATCAACTCTTGATCATTCTTACATTGTAATTGGTGAGATACAAACATTTCATTGTTTCATCACAGGTGAAACCCTATCATAACATGGGCCAGTGGGTCTCTGCTGGATAAAATGTGTCCAGCTGGTTACTTCAGCCTGGTGTTCAACCACCAGAACTACCTGTGATTCTGTTGGTTTTCTCACATATCAACATTTATTACCTCAGCCAAGGCCAAGGGCCAGGGAGGAGGTTATGTGATCACCAGCGGAGGTCTGCGCTCTCTGAGTGCTTTTCTAGTTCATCTGTGTCTGCTGAATATATAGCAGGCTATGAAAAGAGAACAGTGTTCTCCTTTTTAAAAGTCGCAGGAAAGTTACTCAATACAGCTTTCTTGTAAGGACAGTGTCAGCACTGGGAAAAAAACAATTACTTATCATCATGTCGATAGTGTTGGCTGGACATTTCAAGATCAATTTCCCTTTAAGATCCCCTAAAAAAATATTGAAACAAGTTGTGATGCTTTGGAGTTGAGTTCTGCACTGATACTTCTCCTCCTTGTCAAAGAAAGATTTGAAAATTGAGTATGGTGTGAATAACATGCAGGTTTTGCCACTAAAGAAATACAAACCACTGGAAATCTAGAGAAGAATGCATTGGGATAGACTACACAATAAGATGAAACATTTGGTTATCATTTCGGTGAGAGCACATTGTTATGAATAGCCAGATCATACCAAATAACCTTCTCTTTGAAGCCCTAAAAACATTGCCTTCAAGCTGCATAGATATATTTATATTTATGAAGTTACGTGGTAAGTTTAAGTCAGACATTGTTCCAAGTTTTAGATTTGAACTTTGAACTTTATTTTGAAGCCAGCAGTAAACACCCTCCAGCACGAGGGTGTTTTGGATTACCTTCAAGTGAAACCATCAGAAAGACATCACTGTTGCATGTACTGGGAATATCTACTGCTCACCACTATCTTGAACTTAACGCCCGTGGTGAGCACAGAAATGGAGTCGAGGAGGAATAATTATCTGCTTGTCTTCTCTTGTTTCTTCCTCTCACCACTGGCAGCAGCCAAAGCTACTCCGTTAGCATGTTGCTATTGAGATTAGTGGCAGAGCAGAGTTTGCTCTGCCTGAGAATTCAAATTTGAATAGCACAACTCTGAAACAGGGCTTAAGAGTTAACACTGAAGAGTGCAGAGAAACATCTTGTAGTTAATGTTAAGGCTCTCTGCGTGAATTTGTGAAGTGGTTAAAGATGCTATTTGCAGCGCACTGAGCTTTCAGGGCCACCGTAATAAATACTCAAATGAACACACACACACAAACCATCACATTCATCAGGCTACTGGGAGTTTCCCTTACTGAAAGTGAAGTAAAAAGGAAAAAAAACTTCAGACTGATGTGATTATCAGCAAGAATGGCTGGAATGGAATACAGCTGGATTCAAGTATTACAATATGAAAATGGGCAGATCACTTCACTTTATTGGATTACAGTGTTGTTTTTATATTTTGGTTTCCTCTTGTCATCATGTAAACCATTGCCCTGCTAAAAACATGCTTCTCCTTCAGTGTATACCAAATGTATGAGGATCATCTGAGTGACGTTTTGATCGGTCCTGAAGCTTGTGTTTGACAAGCTGTTCCAACTAGAAGAAAATCATCACAGCATCAAGAAAGTGGCAGGCTGTTTTCAACTTCACCAAACTCAAAAAGCTGACTTTATTCTCTTAATTTTGACCTTTTCCTCAACGCATATAAGGAAAACAAAAAGTGAAGAAGTCTGTCATTACAGGCAGTGTTGTTTTTGGCAGCCATCTTAGTTTTAGTCTTAGTCTTAGTCTTTCGGACGAAAATGATGATTAGTTTTAGTCAAATTTTAGTCATTACTTTGTGTGATAGTTTTAGTCCAGTTTTACGAAGAAAACTCAAAAAGGTTTTAGTCTGGTTTTAGTCAACGAAAACTCAAAAAGGTTTTAGTCCAGTTTTAGTCAGTTTTAGTAAAAAAAAAAAAAGTATTAATTTAATTTGTTAAAAGACTATGTCAGTGAGTATTGGAAATTGGAATCAAGGTTGACAGGTTGTATCAAGTGTTGCAATTCATAAAACAACAGTTAACCTTAACGCTTTTGCATAATAACCAGATTCCTTACCAGACTGATAGCTATCATTGGTGGTATTCTTTCCACCTAGTTTGTGGCCACATTTACCGCCATCTCCCTCCACAATGCATTCTGTTTTTCTTTCTGATGCATTATATTCAAAGTATGTCCATATGTCATTTTTCCCTTTTTTTCGACCACCAAGCCCCTTTGTTGACGCTGCTGCCATGATCCATCGGTGTGTTGTGCAGAATGCGCGCTGCATGCCAGGTGGTGGGCGTGACCAAACAAAGATAGGATGCAGCGGCATGGCTGATAC
>CAFUXE010000077.1:672875-687539 GCA_903364295.1 Serranus cabrilla
TCCAAACATTGGGAAGAGCACAGGTGATACTGATAATCAATCAACTGAGTGAAGTCAGTTCAGGTGATTGAATGATTGGATTCAGGTGTGCTTCTGCTTGGTTGGAACAAAAACCTGCAGCCACTCGGCCCTTTACTGGATCAGTCTGACACCCCTGCTTTAGAGGCTGCAACATTCAGTACATCTTACAATATGAAGCATATCAGGCCTACTGTCACTGTCAAATAAGGTTGAAACAGATTAATCTAGAAACGCAGTGGATTGGCAAAATCTGATTAGCACACAAACCCCAAAAGTGGAGCTGTGGCAAAGTTAAGTGTCTTTGCACTTTTGCAAAAAAAACAAAAAACAAAACAATGGCTCTTTAGCAATTTTGGCAACATTTCTTTAAAGGCAATTTATAGACATCTAAGCTGCAGGACTATAATAAATACTGAGATGCAGCTGAAATAGATAGAGTAATGTACACTGTAAAAAGGTTGATGTAGATTTTACAGTAACTTACTAGGAGCTGGAGGCCTACAAATTTGTATTTTTTAGTATTTTTAATTATTACTGTCATATTTATTACTGTGCAGTTTATTTACAATTACAGTTTAGTATCAGTAACTTTAAACACATTTACAGCAATTTATATAGTGTACACACATATACCTACATATATACATATATATGTTGGGGATTGACAGATTTGCTATCAGTGAATTTACATTCATTTGTGCATTCAACCACATGTGACACAAATAAAGGAAGACGGGTAGAGACAGACAATCATTCACGCTTTCATTCACTCCTACAGGCAATTTAGAGTCACTCGTTAAACCTAAGCTGCATGTCTTTGGGCTGCAAGAGGAAGTTGGAGGTCCCAAAGAGAACCCACGCTGAGGGAGAACATGCAAACTCCACAAAAAAGAGCTGCAGGCCGGAGTCAAACCCTCTTGCTGTGAGGCAAGAGTGCTAACCACTACTCCACCGTGTGGCCCTATAGCTGTTGAACAGCTGAAATTATTTGTCTTTTATTCTGAATGATTTAGACCAGTGATTCTCAACTGGTGGGTCGGGACCCAAAAGTGGGTCGTGGGCCTTCGCATGTTTTCAAATGCTGATTGAGCATGGCAGAAATTGTAGTCTTTTTGAAACGACTTCCTGATAGTTGGACTTTTTTATTTCACGTTTGTGCATGCAGCTGTTGAATCTGTGAAAAAAGGCTGAAGTTACTGAATTTTTTATGCGTGTTGTATTACCTTTTGTCCCTAAGATGCACTTTTTGTGTTTTAATTAAGATGCAGCTAGTTGAGTGTTAAAGGGAATACTTCCATTTATCACTAAACTGTGATATTGTAAACTATCTCAGGCTCAAACTGCTCCATCTCTTCATTGAATGCATTTGAGAAGTTGAAATTTTCCTCGATTTGGGCTTGTCGTTACAAGGTGATGGTTGGGTCCCAGAGCCAGACCAGTTGAGAAGCAGTGATTTAGACTATGTCTATCATTTTCAAAAACATTTTAAAAAATTTGGAACACCCTACAATACTGTACAGTTGCATTGTGTTATTATAGCTATAGCACTCACATAGTACCTTTGCGTGTTTATTATAGTATGATTCACTATCATTTACCTGATGGTATTTTATGACTTTATATAAAACAGGCAGCTCTCAATGAAGACAAACAGTTTTTTAACTGTGGGAAGTGCTTGGGCAGTTAATGTATCTAAAAATATTGATTGGTGTTCCTGAAGTGTGCTATTGAAAGATTCACCCAGACAAGCAGGCAGTGTAAACACGAGTTTGTTTTGTTCATTGATTACCATTTGGACCATCCAGCTAAAACCAAACCTGATACAAATCTGTCACTATGCTTGTCTCCTCTGATGTGGGCCACTGGTTCACTACTGAAGTCATGAAAGGCTGGTCAAAACCAAATATCTGGATCTGTCTGTGGCCGTATGTACGCATGTCTATCGTCAATAATACTTTATAGAGAGGCAAAGATTTGCATTCATGGCATTTGGAAAATGATTCTTTTAGGGTGGGACTTACTACCGTTGTATTTGAATGATCAAACATTATTATCAAAATCACAGCACGTCAAGTCATAAATGAGACCCATAATTAGTACCAGTTGCTTTCAGATGATTTTATTGCCTGTGTGTATCAGGTGAAGTCTCTCAGGGGAATTTCAGCTCAACAAACAGAGAAAACACATTTCCCCCTGCCACCCGGGGACCAGCACTGGAATATCTAGCCGCTTTTAAAATGATAGCTCAGCAAAATGCAGCTTTAGGATGACTTTCATTTGATTTAGTTTCAAAACGTTGTTTCTGACAGTGTGACACAATGAGGGCAGACTCTGCTGGAACACAGTTTGACAATGGCAGATTAAAATATAGATAAAGGGAAAAGATAACAGCATGAGCAGTACTAAACAGATGTATATGAGGCGTGGAAATGACAGGACAATATAAATGAGAAAATGTAGCGGGAGAGTGCCAAAAAATAATATCAGTATCAACAGCAAAAAGCTGCATTGAATCACTTTAAAAAAAATCTCTGATATGGATGTAAACTGTACTGTAAAGGTTGTTCCTAACCATGCAACTCCCAAGCATAGAGCTTTAGGTCAGCATTTTCAGCATTGTCATGTCAGTGGATCAAACTTATCTGACAAAACATTTAGTCTGTATTAATCAGAGTTTTGGCCATATTGGGTCAGAACTCCACAACAATTTTCTGGCAAACTCTACTTCAGAGGCATAAAAAAAAATATGTGAATTGACCAAGTTTCTTCTAACACAGAACTACATGCTTGTGGCACAAATACATGTACGGAATATGTAACTTTGTGGGATCAGGCTGCCAGAGATGAGGTAAGTGATAGAGCCTGTAAGATTTTTCTGTAGCCATTGGTCATTTTGCCCAATCATAGTTTTGGAGGTTTGTATGATGGCCACAACTTGTTAGGGTCCGAGCATCGACTGCAAGGGTCGGCGAGGACCCTATTGGAATTGATGTGTTTCTTATTATGATTATTATTCCTCAGAATGAATCGTTTTTTTTGGAGGCTTTATCATATCTAAAAAGTTGTAAAACTTTGCACACATGTCAAGATCTAGTGAAATTTACGTATTTTAAATGTCTCGCAAATGGGTGTGGCAAAATACGACAATGGTGCCACCTACAAACTTCCAACGGAGCGGCACCCTATGGGGAGCATTCACGTAAACGATTGAAATTTGGTACATATATGTATCATGGGGAGACGCACCAAAAAGCCTCTACCCTCCCCCCTTTCCCTTTGCTCTGTCTGTCTGTCTGTCACTCATTTGATCCCTGTTTATCCTCAGGTGCAGGCAGTGAGGCTGATTAAGGGAAGGTTAGAAAAGGGGGTGGTGACAACTTCCCTGTCTCTCTCTTCCACCTGCCAGCAGCAGCAGCAGTGCGGCCTGTAGCTGGTGCTCAGGCCTTTTGTTTGGTTTGGTGTTTCCTTTGTTTTCTGGTGGGACTGGTGCCTCAGTTTTCGGTGTGTATTTCTGTTTCTTGTTTTAGTTATGGTTCGTGGTAGAAGGGGTTCTTTTGGATCCGACAGCCCATAGAGGGTTGGTCCAAAAGTTCCCCTTTCTTTTGTTAATTTTGTCCAGCCCACCAGACCTTTTGTTTCTTAGTAGTTATGTTTTGGGTTGTTTGAACATTTTGTTAATAAATCATTATTTCTGACTGCACCTGACTTTGTGGCAATTATGTTACCTGCCCTTTATTGGGAGCCTTTTGGTGGGGGTCGTAACAGACTCATACCCTAAACCCAACAGGAAGTCGGCCATCTTGACTCGAACGTCAATTTTTGGTCAAAGTTTTTGGCCATTTTTGCTCTGTACTTTAACAGACTCCTCCTACAGCTTTTATCAGATCGACTTCCAACTTGGTCAGTCCTACCTTAAGACGTAGTTGATTAAAACTCTCTTACACTTTTTGTTTTTTTAAAAGTATGTGGGCGTGGCATGGCGGCGAAATATGGCATTTTCGTCAAAAATCAGGAAGTTGAATAACTTTGCCATACATAAATGAATCTGTCCCAAATGTTTAATGCGTGATGAGACTCTGGGGGTGAACCCGTCAACGTGTTCATATTGGGCAATAATCTTAGCGCCTCCCGCTGGCAACATGCAGTAACAAATTGTCATGGCGCCCTCCATTGGTGACAAGAAGTAACATGCTTTATACAGTTTTTAGCTTAGCCCCTGAAGTAGGTTCAAGCATAGATATATACAGAACACTAGATGTCTCGTCCACGTTGCTGGCCAACAGAGTCGTACATCCACTCATGGCGGCCATCTTACCACAGACAGCTTGCTCACCCATTGCATTGTGTTGATATGGTGTGTAGTTTTTAGATAACCATAACTTGCTCAAATTGCAACCGCTTTTCAAGCGGATTGGTTTGTTATGATTATCAAAGATGTAATTATTACACTACATACTTCATGTTATTTTCTAAGAAATAGAATAATGGTCTAAAATAGGTAGACTACATATTTCCTATTACAAATAGGCTATAAGAAAGGCTGCACATTAGTGCAGATCACAGAGATTACCTCAGTTTGCCTCAGGTTCCACAGATTCTGCCTGAAGGCTTAAGATATCTAGTTTTCTGTATATATCTATGGGTTCAAGTTAGAAAAACAAAATTTAATGGGCAGATACATAATCATACCGCCCCCAGTGGAAACACAAAGCGACTTTTTTTTAAGCGTGCAATGTCGAGGACCCGTTCAACGCTGCTTGCAGCTTTAATTATTGTTGCATTTGTTTGTAAACAACACAACCAAGTTAACCCACCTCAACTGTGATGGACATGTCTCACTGACATTTTATTATAGTTATGACAATCATCAGAATAATTGACAATTAACAATCGAACAATTGCACGTTGCAGCTTTAATCCTAACCTTTACCAAATATTTATACTCCGTAGCTCTTAATTTTGTTAATCATTCATTTTCCATTTTCCTTCATTATCATTCATTATCTATTATTTTTAACCGACAATGGGCGAGAGGCAGCGTATAGCCTACACTATCGCCAGACTATCATAGGACAGACCTACAACCATCCTCAGAGAGCACACGCAAACTCCACACAGAAGAGCCGCAAGCCGGATTCAAACCTTACTGTGAGGCAAAAGTGCGAACAACTACACCACCATATACCCCTATTCTGTGGTTTGTAATACTGACAACCTATTTAGTTGAAGAAATGGGTCATATCTTAGGTGTTATCTTAACAGCTGTAAAAAGAAAAAAGAAAAAAAGTCTCAATCAACATGTTTCCTATTTGCTGCCTGATATCTGCAATAGATCAACAGGTTCCTTTCAGCATATGGTGTGACTGTGTGATTCCCAGCAGGTGAATCCTGCAGTGAGAATATATCTACACAGTAGAGACACTGTGGATACATGGAATGTTTTTACATTTTATTGCAAAGCTTGACACTTGCAACATTTTCATTAACAAAAGGTAACTGTTGTTAGTCAATCACTCTTCACAGAGAAAACACTCCTATCCTCTCCTGTCATTTGATAACAGGCACACTGACACTGACTTGCCTGTTAAAGCTTCCCTGTCATCACTGGAAATTTTACACACCAGCTTGAGTTTGCCATCTTGACAAGTAAACAAAATACTTGAGATGACGACAGATTGCTGTTTTGAAAAGTTTGACTGACATGTCTTTTCAAGTGCTGATCAGCAGCGTGTAACCTGCGTTTGCGAAGGAGAATGCCAAATCATGTAGCCATCATTGCCCAATACATCACTAATGTGCAAGAACATTAGCATGAAAGAGCATTTCGTTTTGTTGTGATCCCTGACACGTCTTCTGTGGAAGCCTTACATTTTACGGAGCACATTACATCCATATATAAAGACCTGACAATGGTAAAACTGCCCTCCAGAGAGAGACGCACTGCGGCGGTTGATGGCCCATTCTCTGCATACGGCACTCCTTTTATTGGAGGTGACTTCTGAATGGCAGCCTGTCTCTCTAACAAAAATCTGAAAACTCAGTCATCCTGTCAGCAGGCGCTACAGAGGCTGCTTTCA
Source organism: Serranus cabrilla (assembly GCA_903364295.1). Taxonomy (NCBI): domain Eukaryota; kingdom Metazoa; phylum Chordata; class Actinopteri; order Perciformes; family Serranidae; genus Serranus; species Serranus cabrilla. Next base: position 678,974 of record CAFUXE010000077.1, read on the forward strand.
CTGGAATGTATTAGACTTCCACTGAATTAATAAGCTCCCAGGAAAGACAAATCCATGTCCTGTATGGATGTAGCTTAGTGATAGAACATAGAAGTCATGTGATACTGATACAACAGTAAAAACACAATAAAAGCCACAAAAAAATAATAACATAATATTTAGGGTATCATAGCAGGGTAGCTAATACTACACTGTGCAGGGAGGTAAAAGCAACATATTGGAAAACTGGGTCTCAATTGATTTGAATAGTCCAATGCTGATATTCAGCTTATTATCATGTGGTATTTAAAAAAGACTTGAATTCTGGGTGACAGAGAAGTGGAAAAAAAATAGAAGTAGATAGGATAGTAGGTGGTTGGATAACGGTTCATCTGCAGGTCAGAGTGGGGATAATATACTTAGAATGTTTAAAACGGATTAATCAGCAAAGCACATACCTTTTTAAAAATCTTAATATGTATTAATTTTATAGGTTTTATGTGTTGATATCCATTGAAATGTATCACACTGGAATTCAAGGGTATCCTACAAAATTGTGTCCTGTTATGTACACAGCGATGGTTATCGGTAGGTTTATATCTTTGAGTGATCCCTTTCACATTGTTGCATTGCTTTCACATTGTCAAACTTGCTACACGGAGTGGTGTTGCTCTTACAGAGTTTGATTTAATAAGGGAATTGATGTGGTGATTGAGGTCATCTTCCTTATCCGCTTCTTTCAAAAGTAGCCTAACATCTGAGCTCATGAGACTGTGTGCTCTTCCACTTCCACACACACTGCAGCTGACATCTTAATTTGCTTCTGCCGGGCAGGTTTACTTCTCTGCAATCCTTTCGGAGAGGATTATACACATGCCTATTTTATTCACCTCCAATTCCAATAGAAATATTTTAGCTAGTGGCAAAAAAGAGAAATCTTATTTGATTCAGTTTACTTCCCACACAGGCTGTGTGCTCATCCAGGAAAATAGACAGCACTCACAGGTGAAACCGACTTGATAATTGCTATTTTTTCCACATTGATTTTCTCCTGCCATATTTACGCAGAGGCCACAGGAAAAAGACGAAGCTCAACAACTGAAGTTATTCGACAGGGGTCACAGCCACTGACTTCTAACCATGACAGGAACTCTGTCTCATCATTCTTTTTATACAGCTGCATGCCGCTCAGGCTTTCTGCAGACGCATTCAGCCGGCAAGTGTCTGCTGCAGCAGTGCATTCATAAGGTGAAGTACCTGACTGCTCTCCCAGGGGTAGGCCATGATTGAGCAACTTTCCGAGTTCTCCAGAAACAACAGCACTCTGGTGCGGGGAGCACGGAAGGGCCGGACTCCGCTCCTGTCTAATCACAAAGAGACGCTGCTCCTAAAGTGATGAGCGAGCATTCCTGGCTCATTATTTTTTCAGCTAGACACAGGTTGTCACTTTGGCTCTGCAGAGTCAAAAATAAAATTCCAGACTTTTTTTTTTCCTCCAGACTCTCATAGTTTGAGTTCTCAGTAGACATCTTTATTACCCTGCCAGTGGAGGCTTTTTGCCGCACACAGTGTTCCTGTTTTTGACAGTAGAAAGACATCTTTGTTCTTTTGTGTGAATTGGAAAAACAGAAAGAGTTGCAGCCAACTGGCAAAAAATGTCAAGATTTTGAAATGAAAGATTAATTGTTTATTAGAGGTGATCATGCATGTTGGGGGTAGATTATGTGTTAGGTAATCTGTGATACTAACGTCATTTTAATTTACTAAATAACTCAATAAGTGACCTAATTTACTTAAACTGAGAACTTTATATGAAGCAGGCTCATCTTAGAGACCAATGCATATTGTATAAATGTCTTTTTTTCTGTGTGTAACATGGCAGAAAAATATGTTTAAAAGTGTACCTAAGCCCCCTGTAGGCAGTGATTATGCACCTGGTGGTGGGCTTGCTGCAGCATCTTCAACATCCCTCTCCTTTTTTTCTTATGTGTGGGTTTCTGACTCTGCTCCTGTGACAGATATTTCTGTCTCATCAGTAGTGCTGCACCTTTCTGCTGAACATTTCCTCAGTGTTTGTTGGGAACCTCGGTTTGTAGGCCTCTAAAAAGAAATATATATTGGAATTGTTGAGTTTTATCAACCGTGCAAGAACAGCAAATTAGTTGAAGACTAGCATGTCTGAAAGACAACAGTAATTGTGTTGACTTTGGCAAGTCAAGAGTAGCAGAGTGGTGATGTTGCACTGATGAATGTGTTGTGTGAATGGGCGGTATACTGAATTTACCATGTAAACTAATCAATCAATCCAATCAAATCAAATCAAAATTATATTATTTATCCCTGAGGGGAAATTCATTTAGTCTGTTGACTCTATAATTGCACAGCCTGATGGCTGTTGGAGCGAAGGATCTTTTTAAATCTCTCCGTCCTGCAGCGGAGAGAGAGGAGCCGTCCACTGCTGCCTCTCCGGTCCATGAAGGTGCTGTCCAGTGAATGATTCGGGCAATTCATTATGGTCTCGAACATCTTGATGGTGCATCTCTCCACCTCCTCCTCCAGTGTGTCCTGCCTGACTCCAATCACAGATCCAGCTCTTTTGATCAGTCTGTCCAACCGCCTTGCATCTCTTTGTCGGATGCTGCCTCCCCAGCAGACTGCAGCATAAAACAGCACACTTGCCACCACAGACTGATAAAACATCTGCAGCATCTTACTACAGATGTCAAAAGATCTGAGCTTTAATGTAGAGTGCATCTAATTTGTCATACATGCACTTTTATTTGAGAATTAATGGTATTTTCCATTCATGTGAAAATGATCAGCACAAAGTGTACAAAGCTCTTTTCTTTCTAAATAGCTTCTAAATAGGTCTCTTTCCTGTTTATCTGCTGGAATTAATGCTTTTTTGCAGGTGAGCAAGCTGAGGGAGGATCTGCAGTAGGTCCCCTGACAAAAGAGAAATTTTAATTAGCATTGCTTGCAGTTTGGGTCACCAACATAGACATCCATCTGAGACTGTTCAATATTTAATTAAATGGCTCTTGCTTTACACCTTTGTTCACCTCAGAACACAATTCCCAGCAACACCTTTTATTCAGCTTCCCAATTAATCAGTGCAAAACACTTAATGAGAAACAGCTGTCAAAGCAAATACTCAATAAATCCCAGAAGCATCAGTTTGCCGTCGTCTTAAGTAATATAGGGTACTTAAAGTGTTATGTGGAGGTTTAAGAGCAAAGCATTTTTTTTATAATGTTCTACAGATAATGCAGCAGTGTTGTTGAATACCAAAATATCTTTTGCAGGTGTCTAAAAGGGGGTGGGTGGGGTGGTGGTGCATCACTTCCACCCACATTCATTATCCTCCTGCCAAAGGAATAGATCAACTGCTTATCTTCATCACTTGTCATATCCTGCATTTACATCGTTTTGAGGAAAAAAAGATCATTAACACAAGGTAGTAAGTAACCTAATATGAGTACTGAATTCGGGACATTATCGGTTAATGATACTTCAATACAGGGACCATACAGCATGACACATCCAATGCCAGCATGTACAAGTAACGACAAATCCTACATGACACAAACATCCCTAATGACGGAGTAAGCAGCGTTTCTTATCTGGATATGTCAACAGCACACATGGTTGCTACACCAAATTTTTCAATCCCAGATGAAAGTGTCAAAAACCTCTGAAGACACAGTTACTTGAAACGTTTTGTGTGTGTGCGTCTTTGTTTAGCGGGATCCAAGTGTACTCTTTCTCCTGTTTGATGACAGGGATTATTTGGAGGTTTAGTCTTTTAAGTCCTGTTTCATTTTGCCCATCTAACTTGTTACCATTTAAATGGCTTTTTGTAATTGCCTAGGCGAATCTTGAAATAACACGAGGTGAAAAGCCTTTTGTCGCTCCTCCTCTGCACTCCCTCCTTGTTGTTAACCTCCCCCATTCAGTCTCAATAAACAAACAGAAAATCCTCTGCATCCCTGTCAGAAATTTGGTTGGGTTCAAATGATTCAAGTTGCTGCTGCTAGTCTGGCTTTGATGCTCGTCTTTGCAAACACAGAACACTTTGAGTTTTGCTAGCCCCCTATATGAAGGAAATATTCACCAATTATTTGTACAAACCCCAGGGAATGAGCCGTGAGAGACACTAAAGTACAGCATGCTGCTGGTGAACCCACAGAGCAGCTGCAAGAGCTTCTTTGAACGTGTGTGTGTGAGGACAGTTTAAGGATGCCTGTGATATCCTGTGGTGAAAGCCTATCGTGAATTCACAAATAAGCACTTTGGGCAGGGCATGACTTTATTTTTAATCTTTAAGCCTCTATTCCAATATGATTAAATCCAAACCAGGAACCTATGGAAAGAAATGTGGCCAGAACATCCAGCAGCTCTAACACCTGGCTGTCCACAGCGGCAGTGAACTCAAGTGACAAATCAAGGTTTTGTCAGAGCTAAAAAAAATAATGCACTTTTTCTATCATTTTCAAAAATATATGTAGTTTAAATGTAGGCCCTGTCCACATTTGAAGTATCACTGCCTAAAATTAGCAGAGGAAGCAGCATCGACTTTCAGACTGTTACATGCCTGTGGGTACTCTTTACCTGAAGTAGGAACTTTCTTTTCATAAGACTTTTTATAACACTGTCCCACAGTCAAGATAAGTTGCGGATTAATGTAGAATCAAGCACTTTTAATATGTGGCTGCATACTAGTGATAAGCAGGCAGTATGTAAATAAAGTTAATATCAGCAATACGGCATCCACCATTGGAAGGAAATAGCTTTGTGACAAAAATTATAAATCTAATAGAGAGGAAATGTGTAAAAAATATGGTTCAGTTAACTAAGGGGTACACTACATATAATCTGGGACATTAATACAATGCTAACACTTGGTATAGCTTCTTTATGATTAAGAAATTTAGGTTATAGGTTAAATGTGGGCACTTGTAGGATTAAATACCAATACATTTGACGTGAGATGAGAATTTAAAAGGGTCTCAAAACAACTTAATTGATTCCACCGATATACCTTGCCTTTGGTATTGTGAGGACAAATGGAAAAGGAAGCACTTCGAACTGGATGAGGCTAATTCTTGCACAAGAGGAAGATGTATTTATCGTAGTCTGTGCATCATACCACCATTGATCTGACAGAGCAATGCCCAGTTCAGTTTCCCAGCTTGTCTTGATCCTATGCAGAGCAGTACAGATAAAAGATCAGAGATAAAGGCAATATGGCCTTTTGACAAGTCATTAAAAGTCTGTGGGGCTTGTGGAAATGATACAGTGCTGGATTTAGCAAAGTTACGAACTTGAACATATCTAAACATATCAGAAGGCTGAAGTTTATATTTAGATCATAGCTTTGGGAAACTAGCAAACACGCCATCAACGTAAAGGTCACCTTGGCAGGTCAAACCCTGTTTATTCCAAAAGCCAAAATCTTGAATCAATCTTGGCTGGACAAAAAGATTGATTATTACAGATGGGGGTAGCTAAGGGCAGAGAAGTCCAGCCAAGTTGCCGTCTAATTTGTTGCCAAATGTTCAGGGTAGTGACAACTATGGGACTAGAAGAGCGTTCTCTAGGTTTGGATAGAAGGTTGCTGCATACCAAGGCGCTTAAGGATGAAGAGTAGCAAGATGCTGTCTCTAGTTGAACCCGGTCATTATTTGCATCAGAGATCCAGATGGCAATTTTGTGCATGTGAGCTGCCCAGTAGTAAAAATGGACGTTTGGTAGACCAAGTCCGCCCTGCAACCTTTTCCTCTGGAGTAGGGATTTGGAGATTCTTGGGTTTTTAGCCTGCCAAACTTCGGATCGGTGCCCTGGTGCGTAAATGAACCACCACAGCCGGTGACGGAGAGTGAACTTTATGCCTTTCTTGTAGAGTTTAGACTTGACTGTGATAAAAGTAGCCCTCTTCTTAGCGAGTTCGCTGCTCATATTTGGAAAAATAAAAACTTTATGACCCTGATAGATGAGTTGTCCCCTTTTCCTTGCCAGGGTAATAACCTGCTCTCTCTGCTGGAATCGTAGAAAGCGAACTATCGTCGGTCGGGGCCGTTCTCCTGCTGGTTTGGGTTTTGGTGGACGGTCAGCCAGATTGAGCACCGGTGGTGAGGAGAAGGTCTCATCATGCAATACGGCAACAAAAAACTGAGACATGAAATCTGTGGCCAAGCCACCTACCTTGCCCTCAGGGGCCTACTAACGGTGTGAATGGTAGGTATTAAAAAGTTTGCTCAGGAGCAACTCCCCATGGGTCTGTTTCACTCGGTCACCATACCGGAAGTCTGACTTTCACTTATCTTAACGGACACAAGATAAAGCTTTGAATTTGACTGGTTTGAGACTCAATTTAGACGTACTTGACTTAAGACTCAACTCAAATGGTCAAGGTCATCATGGTCAAATGTTTTACTGTAATGCACAAATGTTTGGTGCTCCAGCTGGTTTCACCACCATTTCGTCCAATACGTTTGTCATTTTCAGTCATGCCATTATTCATGATTTCAGGTGGTGAAATGAAGAAGTATAACATTGTAAAAGTGAAGAGAGATGCAAGAGTCTTAGTTCATTTCGGTTAACATCTTTACTATGGGACTAAATAAAACCGTTTTACCAGCCTGTCCTCATTTGCTGATTCCCCCAGTGATTCATTGTGGCTTGACTATATGTATACAGTATTGTCTGTGTCTCTGATGTCTTCCCTTGTTCTCCTGAGCAGTTCACTCACCTCCCAGTGAATTAAATAGTTTCAAATGAAGAGCTGCCAGCAGCTATTCACTGTGAGTGCCTCTATCTCCTCCTCCTTCTCCTCCTTTTAAAACATCTTTCACAAAACACAAAGGTGACCTCAGAGTCTTGTGTATCCCTAAAATCAAAAGAAGAACAGCTACAAGAAACCAAAAAAACTGTCAAGGACTTTCACACATGTTTCAAGTATCCCATGTTTGGCTATGAAAGAAAGAAACTTAGGGGTGCCCTATACCTCACCATTAGAGTGTGTAAAGGCTGACTCCTTTCCACAGAGGCTGCAGGTTCTTTGCTGCATGTCATCCCCTGTTTCTCTCTCCCCCTTTCCTGTGTATCGCCAGCCATCCTGTCCATTAAAGGCAAAATGCCTAAAAAATATGGTCTCACTGAAGTTACTTAATATTTTCTTTAAAATACTTTCATATCGTCTTTTTGAAGGGTTTGATGGGAAATTGATGAAAAACTTTTGTTATTATATGTAATGGCTTAGTGACTGTGAGTCTTTTTTGCTAATTTGCTTAAGGTCCAGTAACACCAGCATTTAAAATGGCAACATTTTACAGTTATTTAAAATAATTCAAACTGAATTACAGTGATTGGTGGATTTTCAAGCAGGGGTGGGTGAAATAAATCGTCAACAATTTTTGGATTGAAAGATTATGCCCAAGAATTTACACAGAATATTGACTGCTTCACTAAAAAAGAAGTGGTTTGTAGATAGTTATGAGACAGAAGAAGATGGTACAAATGTGTTTTTTAATAAACAGATTTTTTTAGCGCTCAGCTAGTGACAGAGCTCAGCTAATGAGCTAACAACATTGCCAGAGTCTTGGCAAACACAACCTCAGGAAATGTGATGCTATTACTTTGACATGCTTAAAAAGAAAACATGTTGAATCTTTGTATCCGGTTTATGTGGGGGAGTGAGTGAATTTTGGTCAAGAAAAACTGAATTCTAAGCCACAGAGGAAATACCAATTGGTGTCATGACAATCAGCAATAGTTCCCTGGCTGACATAGAAACAAACAAAAATACTGCACATACTGCATGATCAAAACACAACCTTTCAGCAGTACAAATATGAGCCTTCATTTAGACAAACACTGTGTGACTATTAACTTTTTAATCTTTTTCAATGACTAGAGTTCCTCTGGAGACATCGACACATCCGATGGACATTGCTGCTCACATAGTTGAAAGTAAATCTACTTAATATGATGGCTTGGTCAAATGTGCCCAAGTGGTCAAAGAATCATTGAATGCAATGTATGAATTTAACACCTACATTTGTGTATGTGTATTATTGTCATTATTATTTTGCAGGGAAATATGTAATTATATTATTTAACAGAAAATATGATATTTATTTTTTTTGTATGGTATGGGGGTTACACGGTAGTGTAGCAGTTCACCGCAAGAGGGTCACAGGTTCAAATCCGACTTGTGGCTCTTCTATGTGGAGTTTGAATGTTCTTCCCGCATCAGCGTGAGTTCTCGTAGGGTACACTGACTTCCTCCCACAGTCCAAAGACATGCATGTTTAATATAATCTAAATTGCCCGAGGGGATGAGTGGCTGTCTGTCTCTATGTGTGAGCCATGAAGAAGTCTAGCAACCTGTCCAGGGTGCACCCCGCCTCTTGCCCAGTGTCAGCTGGGATCGGCTCCAGCCACCCAAGTGACTCAAGTTCAGATAAGCAGTTAAGGATAATGAATCAATCAATCAATGCATGAATGGTGAATTTTGAACAAGTTGAAAAGGTCATTAAGAGGCCGTCCACACGTACGTAAACAAACTTTTTCCTCTCCGTTTTCC
>CAFUXE010000077.1:696481-722864 GCA_903364295.1 Serranus cabrilla
GTGACTCCCACCACACTCACACATACTACATTGCAGATGACATTGAAGTTACCTTTGACTCCGTACAGTAGACGAAAAGATGGTTTTAAAACTAGCTGAACTGGTCAGTTTAGGCTGCACTGACTGTCACCTGGGGCGGCAGTGGAGCAAAGGTTGAAAGGGTTATTGCTTTTAGGTGCAGGATTTCTTCCATAGGTCTTATTTATAAAATCCATTTCATACACATGAGAAAACACAGTGGCCCTCATTTATCAATCAAGCTAGGGAACTAGCGCAGATTTGGGCGTTTATGTCATCTTACGAGTTCAGGACATATACAATGTGTTAAAGTAAGTTTTCCAAAAGAAGAGGAATTTATCAGAGGAAGAAATTAAAACGCTGACATCCAGCGGCTGCAACAGAACCAATTGGATTTGTTTGACAGCCTAAAAGTTTCATCAAAGGAAATCAGTGCAGACTCCAAAAACAGAAAATGTTGCTTGTTCTGGATCAAATATGTACGGTTGTACAGTATTTGATAATTCCCCCGTCTCGTCCTAACGTGACAGCCATGTTGTTACTTGTTTATGTCCTTTCTGTCTCCCGGCACGCCTCCGACACGCCTCCGTAACCCTAGCAACCAGGCAGCCAATGACAGCAGTGCCTCATTAACACAGCCTCCCCGCCCACTGAAACAGCTTCAGCCTGAATAAGGCAGAAACTGCTGAAATTGAGAGAGCTCAAACAGGCTGGATGTGTGTCTTTTGGAGAAAATAGGGTCATAACCTTGATTTAGAGACCCATTTGACATGTTTAAAAAAAGGTTAAACTTGCATAATATAGGACCTTTAATGATGTTCTCACTGAGTTGTGCTAGGCTTAGCATAGTGGAGTAACCTTCAAACCAGTGGGAAATGTAGCTTCTCCAGTGCAACTCCAGCCAAGACTGATTCCTATTGTTCTCTAAATCAACACGATCTAGCTTTGAATCTCACTTTGGCCTGTTTCATCCACAGGCAGGCAGCCAAACCGAGACGGAAGGCCGGATTCTGCATTTTTCTTTGAAGCTATATGTGTAGAGCCACATTTCACACTTGTAGGTAGGGCCAAGATATTTGCTTCTCCCCCCTCTGCTCAGACAGAAAGTGATCTCAGAATAACCCAACATGTGACAGCCACCAGCACACTGCGCCTGCCAGAGCCGGTAAGGCCCGGCAGAGCAGGGGAATAACTTTATCTGAAATATGATGGCATCTGTCTCTCAAGCAGCAGACTCCTCATTACAGGCAGTTTCTTTGACTGGTTGTTCAGACATCAGCTGTCACAGTTCATCAGCCATGCCAAGGTAGGGGCAAAATAAGCAGCTGCCACAAGTCTCCCTTGCTGCAAAAGAGCCATGTGGAGATAAATGCTGGGCCACAGAGCACTGGAAACACTCCAAACCCCTCAGTCACTCTGATGTGTGTGTGCAGTGTAACCGCAGATTTCATTTAAATTTACGTCAGCAAATTAGTAATTGTTATTTATCAAGTTGAGGAAAGTGGTGCACATAAGTTGTTTAGTCTTAATATTTCAATGGACTGGACCATTGGACTTTCTGAATGTATTTGAAGAGCAATCTGTACAGTATGTTCATTGTAATGCACAGATTAATTGGATTGGATTTAGCTTGGTGATTGGATTTTTTAACCAAAACAGTTGTTATTCTTTTATTCTAGTCTCCTATTTTCAGAAGATGAAACACTAGAAATGGGATATGCAGTATTGTTAAGTGTTGACTGCGTCTGTTATTGATTTCATAATACCTTGCAAAGGGACTACAGCTGAAAATTTGCCAATTTAACAGAAATGTTGATTAATGAACATTGTCCTTGTAATTAAAAAAAAAAATGAAGTGTCCATCCAAGTCTTTAAAGTGCTGCAACAACCGGTTATCTTACACTGTATGTGCAGAAAATGACTTTTTGTCCTGCATCCTGTCACATGAACACTCCATGCTGGAGTGAAAGCCTATGGTCAGGCAAAGAGATGGTGCCAAGGGGTGGCCATAATCCCCCCTAAATCCAGGTTGTCCACCTGACCCAGTGGCACTGAAAAGAAATTAGTTCCTTGCACTGTAACAATTTATTATGGGGCTTCTGAGTTGAGAAGGAGTGGCTCTAAAATGCTGTCCACTTTTTCCTTTGCTGTTTCTTATCACCTTCAAGCGCAGTCCTGCAGATACTAGGAGGGCATAATCACAATAACAAGAATGCCCTTGATCCCTGTCTGACCCCCCTCTGGAGCCTGCCACACTCTGCTCCTCTGTGCCTTGATACTGTCCGCCTGCTCAAGGGTACGGACATTACCTTATCCCACTCCTCCAGGTGTTTTGATGCACAACACCGATGTGCCCCAGCTTCCTCGTCAAAAGGGCTCTGTCTTTATCACAGCTGCAGACTCTTGACTGGGTGAGCTGTCAGAGCACCAAAGGAAGAAGATGCCAGGAATAACTGATTGTATTAACTTGTCTGTAATGTGGAAAGCATGCTGTATGTGTAAAGTCTGCAAACCACAAAAAAAAGCTTGAAAAAGAACTTATCTTCAATGCACCCTTTTGGGTGCAGTGTGGAGGACACAGCCACGGGAAATAGGTTTGATACATGAGTATTTATCAGGAACTCTGTGGGAGCAGCCATAACTTCATTTCTAACTTGGCTACCAGGCATACTTTGAGATTATGTCATGGGCTGTATGAGCCCCGTGATAACCTCTTAGGAGTCCAATAAAACACCAAGATTCTAAATATGTGTAGCCACTTCAGCTTTGAACCACTGTGTGCCAGTGATTTGTTTCCATAATCATATCATCCAAAGCCAAAACAAATCCGCAGACAGGCCTGTCAAGCTGGTGGCTCCGGATGAAATGTAGTGTTTACCGAGATGGATCCCATGGGAGCTCTTTGGAGAACTAATCTACAACTCTTGATAGTATCCAACAGTTTTGCAATTTGTTTAAATATGATTGATTCCCTTGGAAAAAAAAGATGTACTGGTGCACTGAGCTAAATGCAACAACAACAAAACGCAAACCAAGCCTTTCAAAGAAGAATTGGCGGATCTGGCTGGTTAATTCTCAATGTGGTCGTATTTTTTTTCAACTTCGGACATGGAAGGCTAGACATGAATGAAATCCTTATTTGTGAGATTGGGTGGAGAGCACATTGTGTGAAAGACCTCTTTTGTCGTAGAAAGGCTAATATAACTGATGAGGGAAGTTAACTGTTTTTGGTGTACTAAATTGAATATAACTTCCAGAGTTTGTCACTTTGGACAAAATCTATTGCCAAACAAAAACGCAGCTATAGGACGCTTCTGCAAAAGTTCAATGAGAGCCTTTTTCTTGCATTCTACAAGTGTTCTTTAAACATTTTCTGTCCAGAATATCTGTGCAAGGTAACTACAGTACAGGTAAGTGTTGCACCCTTAAAATGAACCTCCAGAGTCACGTCCATTGTCGTTTTGCAACATTTATTAAGAACAAAATCCCAGTTCAGCACAAGCATATTTCTTTCCAGCCTGCATTCCTCACGTCTCTGCAACAACAACTCTTAAAGCGACAGCGCTCCTTTTAAAGGGTAATTACAACCATTTTTCTCCATTCACGTTCTGGTAGGTAAAGTAAATTATTGTTTTTTTAACTTGACACACTGATATAAAAATCAGCAAGAGGAAATTATGAAAACAAACTGTTTCAGAGCGCTACATAAGCTTAGGGAATGCTCTTGGTTTGGGCATATGCTGAACATGCTAAATCCTATGTATACAGATGTATACAGATACACAGCCAACAAAACAAAGGCAGGCTGGCAAATATCATACAGTCACAGTCACGAGCAGAGGTACATCTACTGCTACAGGGTTCCAGAAACAACAACATAAACAGACAACACAATGCCATACAATGTGGATGACCTGTGATTGGTTCAATATAAGGGGAAAGTATAAAGTATGTTCAGTCTGTGTCACCACCGTTACTCTGATGCCAGGTTTGGTCTGATTGACAGTTCACAAGAGTGATGTCACGGTTCAGATTGTCATGTATGATCAATATCTCTATGACACCTTTTAATGTAGGAGAAAATGCCACTGAGGCTTTATGTCCAGTAGTCAAGTTCACTGAGTCCACTGTCAGAGAAAAGTGGCTGCTGGCAGGTTGATTTGGGGCTCAATTAACATCCGAATACTGTCTGACAGGGAAAACGTAGCAGATCACAGCACAGCTTTTAGAAGGGAAGCCGGATTTGTACTTTTTCTATTCCTCACATGCTGTGTGACAAACTCAGGCAATGTGCTTTGTTTTACCATTATTTCAATTTGAAGTTAACTAAAGCAGCTATAGCCTGATAGGTTCCCATCCATCACCCACATTGGGGCAGCAGAGCAGCACAGACACATGAGATGCTGACATTTTTACAACATGCTGCCGCCATTGCCACTATGTGTGTTGATGCTATGAGCTTCAAGTGGCTACACGCAAGGTGGTTAACAGTTGTAGAACTACAACTCAAAGAAGTAGCTATTTTATTTACATTAATTATTACAGAGCCCCAGAGATCCAACATTTGTTGGCCTTACTTGTACTTTGAGGTCTGTGGTGCCAGGAATTAGCATAAGCAACCTTTGCATATAAAAGCAATTCATTCTCAAAAGAATTTCAAAGCATGAGTAATGAGTAATGTGTAATAATTATTTCTTCTTAAAATTTGTATATATATTTTTAAAATTATAACTTTTTTTTGCTATTTAACTCTCAGAGAGTTTTGTTGATAGTATGGTGTGGCCTAGTTACCAACAATCATACATCTTTACTCTCTTAAAATCAAGGTAAAAAAGTCATCTAACAATGTCAAAAACTACAAAGAAGGAAGAAAAGAAATGTTGCTAAAATTTTAAAAGGGAGTCTTTTCTTTCTTTTTTTTTTTAAAAAGTATGTGATGTTTGCCTCAAGACTTTTACCTTTTTAATAAAAGTAAATTCAGTAATACCAATAAAAGTGAAGGGGCAACTGACAGCAATATTTTAAATTCATTAAAAACTAGAATAAATATTCCCATTATTACTATAAAACCCAGCTTGTCAGAGGTAAATCCACTCTGCAAGTGTCTTGTCTAACACTTACAAGCAGTAGCATTACTGTTGAAAAGCCACTCCCCTTAGATACACCTGAGATGATAAAATATAAGAAACAAGGGAGCATTCATGGCAATGGTGTTTGTTTGGGGAGCTGGTAGGTTAGGATGGAAAGGGAAGACTGTGTGAAATGCCAGCATAGGCCCCCACACCTTCCCTATTAAAGTCACTTATCAAGTCTGATGCATCCCAGTCTTAGAGGCCGTCCACACGTACGTAAACGATCTTTTTCCTCTCCGTTTTCCCTGGCATCGTATCAGGAATATTTGCGTCCACACGGATCCGTCTCAATACGCTACTTCATATGCCAGGCCTATAGGTGGCGCTGTTTCAATTTCAGAAATTCACAAAAAAACGGAGAGGAAGAGACGGAGCATGCGCACAAAGCTTGAGCGCTGTTTACAAATCGGCAGTAGAAGAACCCATCAGTCCATGTCCATCTGCCTTGTTAGCTCAGTGTGGTGGCACATGAGCATGATAACAACCCCAGTAACCCTAATAGGCTCAATATCTTCTCCAGCAGGAACACGAGCATGTAGTCCGACATTGTTATTGATGTTGTTATGAGACGTCTCGCGGGATATAGCAGGTGGAAGGCTAAGCTCGAGGGGTGTGGTGATGACATCATCGAAACGCAGATATCCGTCTTCGCCGTCCACACGAACACGCAAGGGATGCGTTCTCGGATTTATTCACCCTGGGACCCGGTTTCAAAAAAGGGCGTTTTCGGGGCTATGCGTTTACGGGATTCGTGTGGACGGCCGGCCCAAACGAAGCAAAACATATGCGTTTAAGGAAAAAATCGTCTCCGTGTGGACGGCCTCTTAGTGGAACAATGCAGAATGGTCACTCTCAGCCAGAACACCCTCCCATGCTGAGCAGTCAGCCTGTACAGTAACACAGCCACCACCAGCTGTGATGGACTGGAGCTGCTTTGTCACATGGTGAACAAGAGGGATAGGAGGTTAGAGGGGCAATCTGATTCAAATCAGCTCTTCAAGTGAGAACAGAGAGGCAAATAATGCATTCATCTCTACCTTGGCTTTGAACATGCCTCGGCTGTAATAGTCCCATTGCTACAGTCTTTGCAGAGCCTTCTATAGAATTTAAGCCACTCTTTCAGGTGTAGCTCTTTGATTCACACTGCGACTCTATTGGGTATTCAGCCATGTGCACACTGCAGAAACAGTTGCTCAGACTAATACTAATTAGCCTATGGGATTATTTTTCAGGTGATGTATTTCATCTGTCAAATAAAGTCAGTGAAAGTGAACGGAGCATTTAGATAAAGTTAAAATGATTTTACAAAATGACTTTGCAGTGGTCCCCAGTGTCTATAGTGTTTACTTGTCTGTGGGGTACAGCAGTGGGAGTTGCTCCACTTATATAAAATGATCTTGGTGAATATTTGCACACAGTGGTCTTTTTTCCCTCCACTCTAATTAAACAATGTAAGTCTTATCGGGTACAGTATTATCCATAATGCCAACCTGGAGTGCTTGTGGCACTTAAAAGCCATAAACACAAGACAAATGTTCATCAGCTGCACGAGTGAACCGTAATCAATCATACGACTTAGCAGAGGAAACAGATTATTTCCCGTGTAGGAGAGTGCTGATGCTGACATAAGAATATAAATGAATGCATTCTAATTGTGAGGAATTCCTGTATATAGCGGTACACAAACGGATGAAATATACTGGTCTTATATAAGTGGAGAGAAAGAGGGAACTGTGATTGATCACTATCAGACTGGTCTGAAGGAGAGGCCAGCAGTCGGAAGTACAACAGCAGCACCGTGTGGCCATGAAAACACATAACACACTGATTCCTGCTATGCGTCACACAAAAGAGGATTTATAGAAAGCAGTAGGTTTATTTATATAGCATCTTTCTAGAGCAGAAATATAAAGTGAAAATGAAATCAATTAAGATGAAGATGAGTCTAAAAACATGAATCTTGAAATGATTTTAAAACATGTCCACTGAAAGTCCACAATGAAAGTAATGAACCATTACCAAAACCTGCTAGTGATTTAGGTGTGTTCAGCAGTGCCGTTAGTCAGACTTTCAAACAAGAAGGCATAGTTATTAAATGTCAGCAAAAGTGTGGTTATTAAAATATTTAAAGTATCAATATGGGGGCCACACGGTGGAGTAGTGGTTAGCACTCTTGCCTCACAGCCTCACAGCCTCACAGCGGTTCGATCCCCGCCTGCGGCCCTTCTGTGTGGAGTTTGCATGTTCTCCCCGTGTGTGTGTGGGTTCTCTCCTGGTACTCTCCGGCTTCCTCCCACAGTCCAAAAACATGCAGCTCAGGTTAATCGGTGACTCTAAATTGCCCATAGGAGTGAATGAGAGTGTGAATGGTTGTCTGTCTCTCTGTGTCAGCCTTGCGACAGACTGGCGTCCTGTCCAGGGTGTACCCCGCCTACGCCCAATGCAGCTGGGATCGGCTCCAGCCCCCCGTGACCCGGGTTGACCCGGATAAGCGGATATAGAAGATGAATGAATGAATGAAAAGTATCAATATCAGTGTCAACCTCAAATGTCTGTGTCAGCTGGGCTGTAGTACAATCTTCTTGAAGCATACCTTGTCCTTCAGTCTCTCAGTTATAGTAGTTCATAGTGTCAAAGCAACGATGAGATCCAACAATACCAGAATATTCTGCTGCACGACACTGGCTTATCAATGTATGAATGTCAGGATCTCCTGAATGCATCGTTCAGCCCTGATAATAGCTGTATTTTGTCCTCTGTAACTCCATCCCCATCTGGTAAATATTACTTTGGTATTGCAGGATATAACTCATATTGCTGCATGATGATGCCACATGGCTGCAAGGATGCTTTACTTTACAAGCATTGAAGGCCACCTGTCCAGAAGGAGAGCAGTTCATCAGGTCTGGCTCTTCAAAGATTTTAGGAAGCTGAGAGAGTAAACAAACATGCAACTTCCTGTTGACCACAAGTCCCCAACCATATGCCGGTGGAGGTAGTCCCAGAAAAACTGCCAGGTGAGAGCATTTTAATCACCTTTGAAATGAGCGATTAGAATAATTATTTCAGGGGAGAGGGATGGCTCCTGCTATTAACAACCCTCTGTTCAATATCACAACAAATTAGTTCATGCTCATTAGTATGAGTTGTGCTTGCCTAGTGGTTTGTAAAGTCTCCATTGGGAACTTGCTTTATTACTCCCTGTGAGTGGAGCATGTAATTAGCATTCATCAAGTGCTGTGTTTATATAACACCCCTCCTTACAAATGTAATTTTGACATTACATAAGTGTTACTAGCCTGATCAATGAGGGTCTTGCTTGCAAGGCTAAATTGTTACATCAAAGGTCAGCAGAACTTCCGAACTCAAAGTCTGTAGAGAAAGACTGACGGGGGTCCACCGAACCAACAAGTTGTATTTCAGTGTCAAAATAAAAAAAAAAGTTTACTTGCCTTTATGAAATGACAAGTAATGACATGGAACAATTCTAGATGAACATAACATGCAAGGAAAACAAAATGTGAAAAAACTTTGATAGGGGAAAATCAAAGGATGATGTCTCAGGAGGGCTACTACGGTGGCAATTACCAGAAATGGACAGTTGTAGAAACACCAAATATAACAACATGAATTGAATCAAAAAGTGGCAAAGGTATTCAGATCTTCAGTGGTCAAACTATCAAAGGTGGCTACTGAGCAGGTGTTAGTGCTGTATTTTGTGTATTAATGTATGAGAACACCAGAGCTGTCTACAAGAAGGGCTAAAGACATCTTTTCTGAGTAGCTGAGGTTCTTCAACATCTGCCAGATGATGTTGTGCATGTTCTATGAGTCTGTGGTGGCTCCAGTGTGACTCCATTTACTGTTGTGTGCATTGGCAGCAGGTTGAAGGTGGCAGAAGGCAAGAAACTCAACAAACTAATTCACAAGGCTGGTGATGTTGTGGGGGTGGAGCTGGACTTTCTTATGTTAGTGTAGAAAAGAGGATGCTGTCTAAGCTACATGCTATCATGGATGTCTCCCAACCTCTCAAGGACGTGCTGGCTAAAAGAAGGAGCACACTCGGTGACATAATCCACCAATATGTACCACAGAGCGCCACTGGAAGTCATTCCTGCCTGTGGTCAGCAAACGTTTCAATTACTCCCTGAGTGGCAGACACTCTGAGTCAATAGACTTTTAACCATGTTAACACATTACACTTCGTACCTTAATTTAATGAAATGCATTGTCACTTAGCCTACTTACCAGTGTAATCATGCTGAATCTGTATATTTTGCTGTTTTTCTATATAAATACATCCAGTGACAGCTGGCTTGTTGAATATATATGTATATATACAACTGCATTTAAATTCCATCCACTGAAGAAACCTGAATTGAGGTCTACATAAATAAGGTTAATAATGTAGCACTCTCAACCGTTTAGAGCAGTGATTCTCAACTGGTGGGTCGGGACCCAAAAGTGGGTCGGGGTTCTTTGCTTGGGCAAAAAATCCTGTGGTTTTATTTTGAAGGGGATTCTTTTTAATGCCGTCTATTCACTCTCACAGTTTGTTTTCATCTGCTTACTGAGCATGGTGAAAGTCTTTTTGAAACAACTTCTCACAAGTTTTTTATTGAATGTGTGTGCATGAAAGCTGTTGAGTCTGTTAAAATAAGGTATGTTGTGTTATCTAAGATTAAGATTTGTTTTTTAATTAAAATGCAGCTAATTGAGTGTGAAAACAATATTTTCCTCTGTAGCATCAGCACGTTGCTGGTTTATCATTAAACTGTGTTATTCTGTACGATCCCAGGTTCAATCTGCAACATCTTTGCATTAAAATGCATTTTAGAAGTTGAAAATTTTGCTCAATCTGGGCAGCGACTTGTCATTACTGGGTGATGGTGGGTCCCAAAGCCAGACCAGTTGAGAACCACTGGTTTAGAGGTTAGGTCTTAATTCACTAATTTATTGACAGCAATTCTGTTTTTTTTACCCCTAGTTTTTGTACTTATACGTATGTATACGTATAAAACGTATGTTGAAAATATGATGCTTTGTTCAATTTTAAACTATCCAAAAAGATCAACTAAGATACATTAATTATGTATTATAATGTTTAAATAAATTACTTCAAATTAGCCCCATTTCAGAAAGTTAGAGAGCTTTTTGTCTTTTTTGAAAGGTTGAAATGACCACTGTTCTTCTGTTTGGTGTGCAGGGGACACAATTGCAGTGCGCACACACTTCCTGGTGGAGCTGCTGCTCCTGCGAAGAATAAAAATACACTCCTAGCAAGCCAGCTAGTCGAGTTGTGAAAAAGTTATGTCTGGCTGTCAAGTGGATAGAGAAAGACTATTTTTTAAAATGGACGTTATTCCTCGGTTTTCCGTACATTAATTACAAAATAATATCCCAATGTCCAGAGTGCCGGCACTGGTGACAAGTCAACTGCTAAAGGGTTGGATTGCTGAAGCTAATAAGTCCCGGTAGCTAGTGTTAGCAACCAGGCCAGCTAGCTAATACACTGTAGGCCTAGACTAGCTTGTTTTGACTTACGATAGTGGTATGGTTATGTTAAATTGTGGTCAGCGCAGGTTTAAAGTGATGTTATAGGCCTGTATTGCGTATTCAAACAGCTAACATTAAGCACTCCTTTGTTTTCAGTGACAGTTTTTCTAACACTAGAGCAGCTGCGGTTCACTTTGCTAACTAGTTAAGATACGCCGTTAGCCAGTTGGTTTACTGCATCGTACTAACTTCGCTGACAGTAGGTTAAAATTAAGCTGTTAAATCTGTCTGGACAGTTTTCGACAGATGTGTAACTAACCCTGCCGCCCCTTTATAGTATACGTTAGCGAGCTAACGTTTTTTACTGTCACTGAGCCATGTCCCTGGCTAAAGACACGTTAGTCATACACTTGTGTACAGTTGTTGTTGGACGTGAACGTTTATGTTCTTTCTGTCGGCAATTTGCTCTCTTTCCAGTAAGTTACTAGCTGATTGTAGCTAGTAATGTCTCTATCCGCCGATATACTTGAAACACCTCCTGGATATCCGTTTGAAGAAATCAACTATGAGGATATTGAAGTTGAGGAGGTGAGTTGTTTTTATTTTTGTGGTCTGATCATGTCCCCGACACTGACAAGAATCAACGCCAATGTTCTAGTCTACATGAACGTTTGCAGACATTTACCTATGAGTAACTCTTTTGTTAACTGTCTATTTTCAGGTGGTGGGCAGAGGAGCTTTTGGGGTTGTTTGCAAAGCCAAATGGAAAGGCAAAGATGTTGCAATCAAGACCATTGAAAGTGAATCAGAGAGGAAAGCCTTTATTGTTGAGGTATTGTTGTAATCATCTTTACTAAAATGTTCACTACTTACTACTGCAACATGTTAAGATGACACACTGTCAAAACTAGTCATTATTACAGTTTAATGTATTTCTCCTTGTATCAGTGCCATCAGTATTAGCAGGACATGAGTACATGTCATGATAGACTGGGTGATAAACATTTGTGTGTAACGTTTTCTTGTTGTCTCCAGCTCCGGCAGCTTTCGCGTGTGAATCACCCCAACATCGTGAAGTTGTATGGCTCTTGTAATAATCCAGTAAGTTAACTAGAATGTTATATGCTATGTACTCTTAATTACACAATCACTCTGATGATTAAACCACCAGTAATGATATGTTTCGCTCAGGTCTGCCTTGTGATGGAATATGCTGAAGGCGGGTCATTGTACAATGGTGAGTCTACATGTACATTACTGAACAATACTGTTATGTTACACGTGCCAGCATTTTTTTCTGCCTTGCTCGTACTGAAATGAACACAGCCTTGCACAGACATGAGAAGCAGCCCTGTTCAGTTGACCCTCCCACTGTTTGCATGCTCAGTCATTTGTCTTATTCCTAAATAAACACAGTGACATGCAGCACAGCCTTTTTACCTGCAGTAAATATCCAAATAGATCTGGTAAACAGTGAAGTATAACAACCAACAGTATGCAGTAATAATATAATGCCTTTTTAAATATAGACTGCCAGCAAAATTCATCATTGTAGAACTTGTTTAATTATATTAGTACTTTGTAGTCTGGATATGGACCACAAAACTTGACCACACTTAATCAAACAAAATAATCAAATGTATTACTCACACTTCATGGAATATATAGACAAAGGTATTCGGACGCTTGACTGTAATGACATTGTATTCAAATACACTTTTATATAGAGTTGATCCTCCTTTTGCAGCAATAGCAGCTTCCACTCTTCTTGGAAGGTTGCTGTGGCAGTTTGTTCAATTTTGTTAATTCCGTAGAGCATTTATGAGGCACTGATGTTGGAAGAGAAGGCCTGGCCATTCAAGTTCCCACCAAACTCTCAAACCATGTCTTTATGGACCTTGTTTTGTGCGCTGGGGCACAGTCATGTTGGAACAGAAAAGGACCTTCCCCAAACTGTTGCCACAAAGTTGGAAGCATACCATTGTCCAGAATGTCTTGGTATGCTGAAGCATTTACATAGCCCTTCACTGGTGATAAGGGGCCTAGTCCAAACCCTGAAAAACAGCCCCATACCATTATCACTCTTCAACCAAACTTCACAGTTGGCACAATGCGTTCAGGCAGATAACGTTGTCCTGGCATCCGCCAAACCCAGACTGGACCATCTGACTGCTAAACAGAGAAGATGATGTGTCACTCCACAGAACACGTTTCCACTTCTCTACAGTCCAGTGACGATGTGCTTTACACCACTCTATCCGATGCTCGGCATTGGTCCTGGTGATGTTTAAGGCTTGCGTGCAGATGCTCGGCGATAGAAACCCATTCCATGAAGCTCCCGCTGTGTTCAAATTAATGACAGTGGAAGTTCGGAACTCTTCAGAACTTCTACGCACCATGTCGTTGACCCTACTCTGTGATTTGACATGGTCTTCAGCTTCTTGGCTGAGTTGCTGTTGCTTCCACTGTTAAATAATATCCCTTCCAGTTGACACTGGAATATCAAGCAGGGATGAATTTTCACAAATCGTCTCATTGCTGAGGTGGCCTCCTATCACACTTGAAGTCACTGAGCTCTTCAGAACGACCCATTTTGCATCTCAAATATTTGGGAATGGAGACTGCGTGGCTAGGGGCTTGACTTTATACACCTGTGGCAAGGGGTCTGATTGAAACACCTGAATTCAGTAATTAACAGGTGTGACAAAATACTTTTATCCATATAGTTTAGTTGGCACTTTAATTTTTACAGTGGGTTAGGGTTAGGATTGATACTTTTATTACAATTTGGGTTTTATTTTTTTTAATTAATTATGGTGCATTTCAAAAGTCAGTTATTTAGATCTTAAAATGCATTATCACAAAAAAAAAAATACAATGAAAAATATTGATATTCAGACCATTAGCATGTTTTAAACAAGCCCCAGGTTCGGTAAACAACATATAATTACATTTCTTAGGTAAAAAATTAGGCAGGGCCAACAGTAAAAACGCTTTTCTCAAACTGTCAATGGACACTTCCCGCTTTAAGAGTTAGGGTTAGACTTTCATGAGGACATTATTATAAAAATCATGGCCAAAACAACAAAGATAATGGGGAAAGCGTCAACTGTAATTATTCATTAAATGTCCTTGTTCATACTTGAGTTAGTGCTTATTCAAGACATCAGTGATAGGAATGGCTTTTTATTCACAAGAAGTTCTGATTGGCAAGTTTTTGTTTTTTAAGATGTAAATCCCACAGTGTTGACCCTCTGCTGTGCTTCACACACCATTACCTCTCTTCCTGAGTTACTGAATCTCTATCAAAGTTACTCCTGGGAGCTACACAATGGCACCGTAACTTTGATGTCATTCAGCTGAGTTGTGAAAAACGATGTATTCTTACCTAAAGATGCTATGAACAAGTCGGTCAACCCTGTGTGTTAGATCTTTGTATGTGGGTCTGTATTTGTGGGACAGTGCCATGAAG
The DNA here is from genome assembly GCA_903364295.1 of Serranus cabrilla. NCBI lineage: Eukaryota > Metazoa > Chordata > Actinopteri > Perciformes > Serranidae > Serranus > Serranus cabrilla. The sequence continues at coordinate 710,600 of CAFUXE010000077.1, forward strand.
CACTTTGGTTCCTTTCTAGGTTTATTGTCTGTGTTGGTGGTTGTGACTGTGCTCTCTTGTCCACAGTGCTGCATGGTGCTGAACCCCTCCCCTATTACACTGCTTCCCATGCCATGAGCTGGTGTTTTCAGTGTTCCCAGGGTGTGGCCTATCTCCATGGCATGAAACCAAAGGCTCTCATTCACAGGGACCTCAAGCCACCCAAGTATGCTCCTCCTCACCTCACACTATTTGCCTCCTGTTTCTGTATCAACAAAGTACCTGGTGGTGTCCTTTAAATTTGTTCAAATGAATTCATGGTGGTCAACAAATGTTGTATTCTAAAATTGTTCACACTGTCTTGATATTGTGTGCCAGAAGTTTTCTGCAGTATTGCAAGAACCTCAGCATGTATAGTTTATCATGTGCTACGTGTTATGAAAGATCTTCATATCTTTACATGAAGGGATAATGACCCTGTTTAGCTTGGTTTTAAAGTGCGATACGGTGGTCCGAACACAAGTGGACAATGCCGTTTACACCTGTTTCTATCATTTGTCTCCAAGGATGCCCAGCTGACTACTTGTGTTCATTACGTCACTTCCGCTGGAAGGTCAAATTTCCCTGCGCACGTTTATTACGTTGGATAAAAACAACAACAACTTGAATTTTAACGGTGTTTCCTGGGCTAGCAAATAAGATGTTGGATACAATTATTTACATGTATCGTCAATCGCAATTTATTACATTAGCGGGACAAAATTATTTGCAACTAGTAAACCGCTATGTTCGACCCGTTTCCTCTGTCATCGAAACAACCACCACACAGCCTGCATTGATGATGGATTTTGCGGTTAAGTCCCTGTTGGGGAATGTATATCTGCATATACACTACAAATTATATGTGATCAAATGCATTCTAGACCACCTCGGCAAGTGATTGGACTGATTATTACCATATTTAGCTTTAAAACCAAGTGTAAACCAGGTCTTTTTGTCTTAGGTGGTGGCAGGTGTACAAAAGCTTCCAAATTAGGTCGAGACGTATATATTAATGTGTTTAAACTGGGAAACCTCTTTTTTCGTATGTAAAAGTACAAGACCAGTTTATCAAGACTGCTTTTATCTTGTCTTGTCATTTTTATAGCACTGTCTGTCCTGCCTGGTTAAAGATGTGTGTGAAGCATCTGCATTTTAGAATTTAATGCTTCCATACTTGAAGCATTGTCTACTGTCATGGCCACATTTAAGTCTGGACGGACATGGATATAAACTGTAAGGCTCTTGAGAATTCTCGACTACCGGGTGCATCACGATTCTCACCTGAAAGATTACGAATCGAAAAGTCAAAATCCTAAATATAAACCGCACCAAGTGATAAACTTGACTTCTAACAAACATTTGAATTAAGACCGTGACACCGGAATATGTCGAATCGCAAACAGAAACTAACTTCAAGTTCAAAGCATCGTCAGCATCTAATGGGGTTTATTTCTTGCTTTATTTGTTTCAGTCTGTTACTAGTTGCAGGCGGCACTGTGCTTAAGATATGTGACTTTGGAACAGCATGCGACATTCAGACCCACATGACCAACAACAAAGGAAGTGCAGCATGGATGGCCCCAGAGGTATTTGAAGGCAAGTATGAGTGGCATTCTGGGTAGTTGGGAGTGCTTTGGGTTGCTACCCCGTCAGTTATTATTTAACTAAAAGTGGTCATATTTATCCAGTTACTGTGATTTCTTCCGAATGTTTACCGAACCAACACAATCCAATGAACCAGCTCACCAATTTGTCCGCGCTTCTTCTTGCACCCCACCCTTTGTTTTGTCACCTTAATGACAGCTCAGTGCTCCCAGCATGGAGGGATTAATTCTTGATTCATTATCAGCAGCCTTACTCTCCTGCTTAATGGATGGAAGCCTTCCAAGCATAGCGAGAAGATGAATGGAGTGATGCTGGTGGCTTTATTTCCCTCAGGAGACGACAGTGTAGAATTTGTGCTCTCATTCAGCCGGGAACCTAATGTATTTCTACATCATGAAACATGTTTTTTGGCAAAGGGGGTCAGGAGGAAAGATGAATTAAGCCCGAGTCATTATCTTGTTTTTGGAGGCAAGTTACAAGACTCCAGTGCAATTAAACAACTCACTTTTGCCCTCTCTGTGAACTCTTAACAACTAATTTGTGTGCAGCGTGAGCACCACAGCAACTTTAGAATAGGTGTGTGTAGTGCACTTTAATTCTGCAATAATAGGCCCAGTAATTAAGCAACACAGGAGCTGTTCCTTGGTAAAAATTGCTCCCTTATTTTCATCCTCCTCCTCCCCCCCTGAAAGCGGAGATGAGATAAAAAGCTGCTGCGTGTTCCCAGGCACACATCCTCACTCTCATCTCAAATGTGCCACAGAGAATTACCTTTATCAGTCAGTCAGCGATCTCAAACGGAGCCTATTTTCCCCTCTTTGAAAAGGACCTAAGTGTTGCTGTGGGTTCTTCTGTTCTTGCAGGCAGCAATTACAGCGAGAAGTGTGATGTGTTCAGCTGGGGGATCATTCTCTGGGAGGTGATCACTCGCAGGAAGCCCTTTGATGAAATTGGAGGACCAGCTTTTCGCATTATGTGGGCCGTGCACAACGGTGAGTCACCTCACGCGCGCTAGTGTGTGTCTGTATGTTGGTGGGGAGCTGGAAGAATCAAAGGTCCGTGTCCGGCTGTCAGCCACTGTGAGTCCTCAGACGTGCCTGCCCTGCTAGGCCTACTGGGAGACTTTGAAAGTGAAGAGTCTGGCAGAAAAAAGTGCAGCTAAAAGGCTTGTTCACCTGTGCAGCACTCCCTGCTGCTTTTTTTTTTTTTAATACAGAGGTGGATGGAGGAGAATACTAATGGGACACTAATAATACCTGGGGACAGGTTTAATATTTTTCACCACTGAATCTGCCTGCCTGAATCATTATGTTTTGAGCAGCAGGGGACATAGGATTTAGCATAAATTTGCAATATTCCTTTGCTTGTCTGGTGTGCTGCCAAATGTCATTTGTTCATTTAACTGTTTGTGAGCAATTACTTTATTTTTTTTTCAACTCATCCAGGCACGAGGCCTCCTTTAATCAAAAATTTACCCAAGCCCATTGAGAGTCTGATGACTCGCTGCTGGTCTAAAGACCCCTCTCAGCGGCCTTCCATGGAAGAGATAGTGAAGATCATGACTCATCTAATGAAGGTAAATTTCCTCACACACTGCAAGTCTTTAATTAAACTGGAGTGAATGAATCAATACACCTGACCAAATCAATAAACCTGTCCAAAAAGTTCAATCACAGGAAGCAGGAAAGTTTTGATGTTACATACAGTTTATGTTGTATCACACAGAGAGGTTTTTCTGTTCTATAGCCTGCCCTCACTGATAGATACAATCAAATTAGCACCTGCCAGTATAATGCAATCCACTTTAACACCATCAAAAAGTATAAACTTAAAATGATCTATAGTTGAATTTACATGTCTTAGGCGTAGCTAATACACTGGCAACCGAGTGTTTAATTTAAGAGCAGTTAACTGAAAGATATGAAGTTGACGAACAATTCAACTTTAATCGATCATATCATGAACTACATTTCTAACTCAATACACAGTCACAGCTCAGGCATAATGTTAATGAACCAGGGTTGCGTCACCATTGAAATGTTGCCTGACTCCATAGCTTTTTGATAAAAGATAGAGCTATGAAAATTTAGAAAAGTGAGAAATCTATTCAAAAATCCTCACACTCTTATGCATAAACATTACAATTTTTTTACCAAATGATCTTGCATTATTAGACACACAGTAGAAAACTTCACAGATCACTTAAGATGGTTCACTAGTTGAGTATCGGCAGATTGATTTAGTAGTCGTTTTTTTTAGATTCAAGCTAAAATCATATCCACTGTCAAAAATCTGTGGTTGGTTTGCTTTGTTTTAATACTACAGATGCACTGTTTCAAATGGAACCAAGCTCAAACCAACATTTTTCACTGTCTAGCCTGAAACTGAACCAAAAAGAATGCACAGTTCATTTTCAGTCAGTCTGTTAGTTATTATATTGGAATTAACCTTACTTTTTCAAACAAAATGGATCGAAATTTGTTTAGGACAATCAAGGGGTGCATCTTTAAAAAGTGAAACTCGTAATTTATGCTTTGCTTATGAAATTCAACCTTATTCGATCTACCTTCTTCTTTTCTTTTGGCAGTACTTCCCAGGATATGATGAACCTCTACAATATCCATACCAGTATTCAGACGAGGGACAGAGTAACTCTGCAACTAGTACAGGTACAAGAGTCGTCCTCATACCTTTGAAATGCACCAGTGCAGCAAACTTATGTTAAAGTAGGACCCAGCATGTGATGAATTGTTGTACCCAAAGTTAAGTCGAGGGTAATCAACACAGAAGCATGAAGGAAAATGCATAACATTACGGATATTAATTACTCTTTAGCACCTGTCCATATAACCAGTTGAAGACGTTCACAATGATCTAGAACCACAACCTTACCATGTCCTATGCAGATAGAAATAGATCTTTTTTATCCATGACATAGCCAAATAAATCCATACATTTTACAAATGTATACTATGTGAAATTAATTACATGGCACGTTAAAAGGCCATCAAATGAACTGATGGGAAAGGCTATTTTGAAAAGTTTCAAGTGAACAACTAATTAATAAAAAAAAAAAAAAAAAATTACAGTAAAGGCTGAATGGAAATTGATACATTTTAGCTCCTCTGTTAGCATGGTCAATCAATCCCACATGGTAACAGCTACCTTGCAGGAGCTAGCAGATGGTGTTGGGTTATTTACTGTGTACTTCCGTTTAGGCTACTGTCAGTTGGTTGGACAACTGGCAGAAAATTAATATAGCAGCTAACAACTATTTTCTCTGTGAAGATATAGTGGGCTGATGGGGTCGTCAGCAGAGAATAAAGTCCCTCTGTGTGTCTTGTAATCATAGAATGCATAAAATGTGGACATAGTCTCTGTGAAGTCACCCAAAGATCACTGAAGAGCCCATGTAAAACTCCATGTAAGCAAAAAAAAAAACATGTAAAAAGACTTAAAATGATATAGGACTGAATTTTGAAGTTAGACCATTATACAGTTTTTCTCCATTTCTGTGTCCAGGATTTCTTGGGCATGTCTAAAATCATGATGCACTGGAGCCTCCTTATCATAACTCTGCCCCCAACACTATATTATTATCTTCACCAATTACCAAGTAATATCAAACATAAATGCTAATTCTGGAGCATTTTATTAACCTAAAAATAAACCCTTATTAGCTACGGGTGGTTGCAAGGACTTCCATGCTGAAGACATCGGACAACAGACCTGACATGTGAGCAGGCACTCGAGTGCACAAGTGTCAGATCTCTGCACTACAGAACACCGAAACCAAACACAAGATTTATTCTACGTAGTTTGTTTGGCATGAAAATCACCTGGGAATTTGGGTATCAGATATCAGGTTTCAGCACCTTCAGTGAGCACACATCCAGTGTTTCGGAGCAGAGAATACTCCTGATTTTTTACATTAGGTCATTTTTTTTTCTTGGTGCTTGGCTTGGTGTTTAAGAACAGGCTGTAATCATATTTATTTCTGCTGTAAAATTGGGAATAAACTATAGGAATCTATGGGGATTCACTTGCTTTTTGAGCCAGCCTCAAGTGGCCATTTAAGGAACAGCAGTTCTTGGCACATCAGTTGGCTTAATTTTTCAGTGACTGTGAGTTTCTCACTTTGAAACTGTTGGCTTTTTAAAACATTTTTTTACAGCTAGTAATGATTTCTTATGTGCATTTCCTCAAAGTACAGTTTTGATATTGAAATTCACACAGATGCGTCCCTGAATTACAACTAATTAAATGGTTTTACTGCCCCAGAGGCCAAAAAACAAACTACAGACTTTTTGTTGGAACAGAAATGCACACCCGAGTGGACAAAAGCCTATTGTTTAAGAATACAGGACTGGCACCTCTTGCTCTGACACAAATCAATGAAAGTTTTTAATTATTTTCAACTATTTGAGTATATTTTCAGTGTTGTGAACCATCAAGTACAAGCAGAAAATGCAAGGTAAAATCTGAGAGAAACCAAGTGTGAGAAAGTATAAAACCTAAAGAACCTCTCTTTTGTCCGGTGTCCTGGGGAAACAGGTTCATATGTGGACTACACCGGCACCAGCACAAGCAACAAGAGCGACGCAAACATGGAGCACAGTTATTCTCAAGGGAGCAATGACACTATCAAGATTACTCCTCAGTTTGCTCCTTACTTCAAGCCAAAGGCAAGCCAGTTCTTCATTCTAATTATTCATTTTGATCAGAGCCATGGAAATATATCTGATATAAGAAGATACAGATTTAGTGACAGTAGAAAATTGTCAATCAAGCTTATGTAGTGAAGGTTTTCTTTTGTTCTCTCAGGCAGACCCATTGAGGACTCTGCCTCTGTCCAGGGGGGGCAGTGTTGAGAGTCTACCTGCACGAACACAGTGCCTGGCGTCGTCTGACAGCAAAAGAATGAGCGCTGACTTGTCGGAGCTGGAACCCAAGATGCCATTTGCACCTGCAGGTAATTCCAGACGTTACACAGCACAAAACAAATGGAAGCAGGGAGGATCTGCTCGTCAAGGAATATTGGCATGATCTTATGAGATTTAGAATTTTTTCTTTTTGAGAACATTTGCACAAGAAAGGCATGCAGTATTGTCAAGGCAAGTCTTGTTGGAATGAGGCCTCTCAAAATCCACAAGAAACTCCTCCCCTTACACATTTTTTCTTCATCTGCTAAAATAACTTTTGAGGTGAAGATTGCTTCTTCATACAAGACATCCATATTCCTCTGAACACTTAAGGCAGACACAGCTGTCAGTCATCTCCCCTCTTTTAAAAGCTCTGACAGAAAGCAGCCAGACTCACCAGTACCGTTGTATTGAAATGAAACCTCAGCAGCTTCTTGCGTCGAGTTTAGATTCGATAAATGTTGAGCATAGAGCAGGGGTGTCAAACTGATCCAGTAAAGGGCCGAGTGGCTGCAGGTTTTTGTTCCAACCAAGCAGGAGCACAGGTGATACTGATAACTAATCAACTGAGTGAAGACAGCTGCAGGTGATTGAGTGATTGGATTCAGGTGTGTTTCTGCTTGGTTGGAACAAAAACCTGCAGCCACCCGGCCCTTTACTGGATCAGTTTGACACCCCTGGCATAGAGGGTATTTCCAAGTTTTTGATGTTTCTCTTTGTTTCACATTTTAATGCACCTTTAATGAATACAGTTCCTGTAATTTGGGCATCAACACACTCTCTCATTGGATTGCCTTCTTAAACTTTTAATCTAAACATCAATAGAACTGAATGCCTGCTGTTGTTTGTGCTGAGAAAGTCAGTGCCCTGGCCGCCAGCCTACGCAGCATTGCTCCACAGCATCTGGAATGGATGGAGTGCATGCTGCCCTTGCACGTACACTGTATGATCTGCATGTGCGTGGCCCAAATTTCCAGTGTGGGCCCCCCCAGTCTGTCTTAGTCCGCATGCTTGTTGTGTACCTAGCTGTATGTGTGTGTATGTGTATGTTTTTGCAGCACGTCCGCAGTATAAACGAGGCCACCGTAAAACTGCATCATTTGGCACCATTCTGGATGTCCCCAAGATCGTCGTCACAGGTATAACTGGACCACTCGGCTTCCTGGTGAACGGGTGGAGCTGGCTTTACTTGGCTTGGCTGCCGTGGGTTGCTGTGCTTTGACATGGTCCTCTCCTGTGTGTCACTCTGTATGGTACCAATTCCAGAGTGTTAGTAATTCATGATACATTTGGATATTTTAGGGTAGTCACTTTTTTGGAAAATTGATATGATTGAGATGGTCCTGGAGTAACACACATCAGAGTTGTCTAATGTCTCTTGTCTGTGATTGTTAGTTGACAGAAGCAGAACATGAGTCGATATTCTCATCTGGTGTCACCTTTTACACTGAAAATTTAGTTTCAACCAATCCACAGATGTTGACTAGCTGTGTCAGTAACAACCCATTTTTAGCAAATTCATGAAATCCAATCATTATATTGGATCAGACCAATTGACACAGATGAGAACAGCCTCCAAACTCATGGCCCTGCCCCCTCTGTCATCTGTCTGGCTTGGTTGCAAGTAGCAGAAGTAAATCAGTTGCATCAGTTCCCTGCATTTGAGCTTGTCCTTGCCTCCCATGCTTAGAGGACTTAAAGAAAGCATGGCTAATTTTTTTTCTCCCCCTCTTGCTCTCTTTACATCCATTAACTTTGAAAAGGTCATTTTGATTAATTTCTTTCACATTGAGGGTCAAAGCTATTCTTACAAGCAGAGCTGCAGATGAAAGGAATGGGGACAGTTTTAGATGTCAGAAAAGACTTCTATTTTGGAACTGTGTAAGACACATTGAATGTGGTTAATATAGTTCAGTGATTAAGTGAGTCATCCAATGCATGTTGCAAAGGTAGGACACTTAGCATTGCATGCACACACCTGGATATCAGGCCCTTTTTTTCTGCACACATAAATCCTTGGTGTCCGTTAAGTATGGGTGGAAATATGATGCGAGTAAAACCATATATGGGGCTTTGACATTGAACATTTTCAAAAGCAGGAAAAACATAATTCAATAAATGACATTTTGGTCATTTATTTTATAAAATGTAAACCTAATGGCGGCTCATTTGGTACTGTTCCTACAGTAGAAAATACAGCATTCAAACATTGGCATATGACCATAAAGAGAGAAAATACAAATATCAATATGTCAGTAATGCACCGTTATTATTCATATTGGTTTCTCTATATTTACATTTCCTGGAATATTAATGCAGTGCCTGGTCGGAAAGGACTATTGCTGCTTGCATCTTTCTCAAGAACTGCTTCTCCAGTCCTACCTTACACGTAAAACTCCATCGTTCCATTGAGCCCCCCTAAGCAATAGTTGTGAACCTATTCAGAACTTTTGATTTTCCATAGGCTAGAGAGCCACGTCATTACGTCACTGTGTATGTCTCCGCTTTCCCAAAATTGCAAGTACAACTTAAAGCATAACAACAACAACATATGACCTCTCTACAAATGTTGCACTTGGCTTTGCAAGCCTACTTTGGCATTCAAACCCAACTGGTACAACACAATTGTGCTGCCTTTCTTGATTGATATAGCAGTGTGTTCTCTGGCAAATGCCAAACGTCCTGCACGGTGTTGGGCTGTAAGCACAACCCCCACCTGTGGATGTCCTCATGGAGTCTGTTTCTGACCGTTTGAGCAGACACATGCACATTTGTGGCCTGCTGGAGGTCATTTTGCAGGGCTCTGGCAGTGCTCCTCCTGTTCCTCCTTGCACAGATGAAGTGACCAAAACATCAGTCAGAAAGCATAGGAACTGAGAAGTGGTCTGTGGTCACCACCTGCAGAACCTTTATTGGGGGTGTCTTGCTAATTGCCTACAATTTCCACCTGTTGTCTATTCCATTTGCACAACAGCATGTGAATATGATCGTCAATCAGTGTGGCTTCCTAAGTGGACAGTTTGATTTCACAGAAGTGTGATTGACCTGGAGTTACATTGTGTTGGTTAAGTGAAACCAGAAATCCTTTTCTTCAAAGGATTTCTTCAAAGCTTCAAAGTCGTTTAAACTCTTTAAAATGTGTTCCTCACATACAAGCCTTAAGCTGAAGTGCAATATATTGGAGAAATTCCATAGGCTGATATGGTGCGTGAAGAAAGTTGCACTCCAAACAAAGCATCCAGCACTGAATGGCTGAATGACAATCACATGCAACATTAAACCCCTAAAATCAAACCACACAATTGAAAAACTGTAGTTCTATAATTGGCATCCAACTTTGTTACTCTTTTTTCTTTCCTTACAGCAGGCTAGATCTATTAATACTGAATATATGCAACTGTAAAAGCATAAATCTAGAAAATATTCAATCAGTTAAGTTTCATGACAAAGAAATAACTGTTAAAGCAAGACAGGTACATAAAAAATAAGTTCCAGTAAGTTTTTTGTGTTGTTTTTGGAGTGCTGTTTTGTTTGTGTGTGTCCTATGTGTTGTTGTCTTTGTGTCATAGAGGAAGCTTGTAATCAGCCAAGACCAGATAAACCCACTTGTTTGAATTTTGAGTTAGAGTGAAACAGTCTACTTGAGCTATTCCGTGTCATGAAACGTCTGGGAAATGCTCACAGTATTGGAGAAATATGTGTTCCCAATACACGGGACATGGCAGGTTTTGGTTAAAGGTTTGCCCATTTGATTAAATTGCAGCCATGCACAGCATTCGCAGCACCAATTAAAATAGGAACCCAGTAAAAGTACAACCATCTGCATGCAGAGAACATGGTTTAATGTAATCAAGTAGGTTTTACTTGTGTGAATAGATTTTACATTCTGTATATTTCAGTTTCAATTTAACAGTTTCGTTTATTTTGCTAGCTAGTTTTCACCATTTGGGATTTAGCTTGATTGACCATGCTAGGATGGGACAATGTGGCCAAAATCTCATATCATGATTGGCCATTTCATATCTCAATAACCTACACCTAACCTAAAATAGTTTTTATATTATTTTGATGGTATATACGTAATATTGCCCAGCCACAGGGCATTCAAATCAAGGAGTTTTAATTAATTAATTTCCATTCATGTTTCATTGAAAAACATTTATTTTATAAATAACTTGTCCATTTTAAACCCCCAATTTTTCCATTCCCTTATCCTTTGAATTAAAATTAATCCCATGCAAGATTCCATCTTGAATATTCGCAGAAATTATTATGTGTTATGTGAAAGCAGGGAATATTTATTTTCTGGATTTGGGCTTCAGTTGAACGACTATATATATATACTGTAGATGTGATAGACTAAAACAATACACCATGAAACTCAAACGTATATGGCCATAAAGTTAGAAAAAAAGCCCTCAGAGCCCTTGACAAGCTGACCTATTGGAGATACTGAAGGCTGTAGTACCAACCACATCTTGCTGTCTTGTCAGGCAGTATTGATGTGATATTGTGAAGGATTTTTGACCATTTTTAGCAAACCTTGAGTAAAAAACAAAATTTAACACCACCGCCAGAGGCCAGCCCTACACACGGGTCTGTATGTGACTGTCTGAGTGAGTGGACTACTTCTACATTCGTCTACCGTCACGTTAAGTGAAGCGTGACCTATCTGTATGTTATTTCAAATTAATTCCATAAGATAAACTGTTGAGGAGGCTACAGAACAGATTTCAAGGATGTTAGTTTAACCCAGTTTAGATCTGGGCAGCAAAAGAATGAGTGATGACCAACGAGTGCGGTACCGAACAATTTCCATGGGTATTGTCGGAGACCTCTGTCAGTGCAAACCTGGCACATAGGTCGCCCCAGCTGTTCTTGCAGATAGATTTGGTTGACAGTTATGTGTTTATATGTTTGTTGTGCACTGACACTTGGGCTGGATGCTTTTAGTGCCGTGGTTAGTGTTAGCTAGCTATCACAAAGCACATGCTGACGTACCAGGACGTAGAGAGTTAAAATCAGTTGAGCTGTCCGGGTACCAATCTCCCACCATCCCTAACTGTAAACTCTCCTGGGTCTCATTCTTTCTCCTCTGTCCATCCATTCCACAGCCACATGTGAACCTCAGCGACGTCGATCTGTGCAGGATCTGCCAGGCATCGGCACAGAGTCCAGCCAGGTAAGCAAAAGGCAGAGGGTCTGTTGAGGAGCATTCATTGATGATTAGAGTCACTGTTGAGACAGGAGGTAAAACTCCTCACTGTAGCTGGTGTTATAACTTAATTAAAAACCATAAATAGAAGATTAAATTGAAGTTTCTTGGATGGTAACTATTTGTATGATTATGTGTACAACCCTCTGTCGCTCATATCACAAAGTACATGAAAGAATGAAAAACACTTGAAATGCAGTTAAGGTGGAATATATCTAGTGTTGTAGTTATTGAGGTTGTCAACGCTCTTAATGCGTTAAATCCATCACGGAAGTGTAAATAAAAATCTTGTTTTCTAGTTTGAATTTGGACCCCTTGTGTTGACTAAAAATAAAGCTTTTAGTTTCTACAAACTGGCTTTCTAGCACAATTATCTTCCCCAGTGAAAGACTAATCAAACATCTTGTAGGGGAACAGTACACTGCTAGCATAATTTTGTAGCTTTTTAGGTAAGCTCATATCAACATTAGTCAGTTTAGATGTTGTGGTCCCTAATCTTAAC
>CAFUXE010000077.1:731911-746521 GCA_903364295.1 Serranus cabrilla
TGAGGTGTGAACTGAAGGACAGGCTCATCCAAAGTACATGTAAGGGGGGGAGTCTTTCTTGAGATTCAAGAAGACTGACTCATGCTCCTGTACCACCACGCTGAGCAAAAAAGCCTGATGGACATGGACTGATGGGTTCTTCTGCTGCCGATTTGTAAACAGCGCTCAAGCTTTGTGCGCATGCTCCGTTTCTTCCTCTCCGTTTTTTTGTGAATTTCTGAAATTGAAACAGCGCCACCTATAGGCCTGGCATATGAAGTAGCGGATTGAGATGGATCTGTGTGGATGCAAATATTCCTGATACGATGCCAGGGAAAACGGAGAGGAAAAAGATCGTTTACGTACGTGTGGACGGCCTCTTATACTGGACTAGCAAAACCATAAATTGACCAAACTCTATTATACACAAATGAAAACATAGTTTTAATTACTATATTCAATTTCAGCAAATAGATCCTCCTAAATCCCTCACACTGGACAAAAAACGTGCTCTGTGCTGATAATGGTCAACCAGCATCCTGAGAGCAAACTTTTGTAGTTCCTGCCTCAGTGCCTCTATTCATCCAGCAGGTGGTGAGAAAGATCCAGTCTTCATCATTAACAGGAGCTGTGGCTCTGGAGCTGTGGAGCTTGTTTTTCACAGACAAAGAGCCATACATCTTCAGCGTATCAATGGCCGGAATCAAAGTGAATCCTTATTATGTCATGCTACAAGGCCCAGCCCGACCTACTTTATTTAACGTGTGAACAGCTGCTTTTTTTAAATTGAGCTGATTTATCCAATATAGAAATAGATTCAGTAACAAAAGCCGCGTCTGGCCTTTGATAGCGAGGACCCTGAATACGACCTGTTTGTCTGCTGACAGTAAAAAGATGTCAGTCTTCTGGTTAACATTTCAGGTTGAAATGATCTTCGTATTCTGCTGACAAAGGCTTCTGTTTTCTTACTGTCTGTGTTTAAAGTCGATAGCTAAATGGGGAACAATGAGTCATTGCATTGTGGAGAAGTGATGTCATCTTCCTTCTCCAGCCAGGTATTGTGTATGTGCTTCTGCTTGCCCTCACTGAACTGGTGGAAATAAGGAAGACAGCGTATTGTTGCCAGCTTTGTCCTAGCTCCTTTGTTCTCAGAAGGACATGTCGTGTTTGGTCCATGGTGGGCCGGTAGGAAAAACGAGGGCAATGTTTGTGTTTTGTGACTGAGGATGGAAGTCATTTGAGGTGGTTTGACAGTGTATGTAAAGTTTTCTTTTCACAAGGAAAAGAAAATCCCAGTGTCACATTTGTAAGACTGCTGGGGACTTTCTTCTTTGTCGAGTAGGGTTGCGTAATCCTTTAAATGTCCTATACTACTGCCAAAATAATATCTGCATTTTTGTTAGAAAGCCAACGTAGTTTCATGTTACCTTAACACAGCAAGCCATATATGAAATCTGTCCGTGAAACCGTCTAAATTTAGCAAAATTATAAATAAAATCTGCAGCCGTATGACCAGAGAATAGATTTAGATCAGGTTTTGGCCCTGGGTTCCAGAGGCATCATCACAAAAGGTTTCATCATGATAGGGTACTTATGCTTTCATTCCAAATCTTTGAATTTGACTTTCTTTAAGTGCGTTAATGTCTGAAAGGATGTAATGTCATTCCTCTTCCCTCTTTGCCGGGGAAAGTTGATGTTGCACTTGAAAACCTGTGTGTGCTTTAGATTTTATCTATGGCACGGTAGCCATGGAAACTGGGTGACATAAATAGGCTAGCAATGGCAGAGAGAGATGTTGCCGTTTTTAATAATGGACAGAATTTGGGTCATAATATCGTGCATGTTGGTCTATAAATTGCGCCTTGTGCCAGTTAGGATTCCATTAATCTGCATGAATCCCTGGTTGGTCTTCAAAGTGGCTGCAGGCGATTATTTAAGAACTCGACGAGCCGTCCTCTGCAGAGTCAAATATGTTAGAGCAAAGAGCCCCTACTCTCTAGCATCAAATTCTTTGTTTACTCCACTTCATGCATTATGTAATTACACATTGCATTTTAGCTACAGTTACAGTGTAAGTATGCTAATTGGGATCGTGAATTAATTTGTTATTTGGAACAGCACTGAACTCCATCATTCTCCATTCATAATTTCACCGCTTCTATTTAGAGGAGCGCTAATGAGGGTGAGAGAGAGTGTGAGCAGCTGCTCCTTTTCTGTTGCAAAATTGGGAGCAAATGCTTCGACAAATTTATCTTTCACACTAGACATCATATATATATATATATATATGTATACATGCTTTTCTTTTTTAATCGACTTGCCATATCAGTAGTCTGAAGAGAGCCTGAATGAACCCTCTTGTTATCAGGCAGTAGCAGAGGGTGAGAGAGGTCAAAGCTCTTTGTGCAGCCTGCTGGAGGACACCAGGTACTACACAGTGATTTCCACTCCACACACTGTGTGGATGGTGGAGGGTGACATAACCCACTAACCAAGGCACAAACTGTAGAGGAAAATCTGAAACTGCTTAATTTGGTGAATTGTTTTGTATTGAAGCACTTAAAGTGGCTGTATCAATATTCAGAATTAGAGAATATCGATTAACTACGAAAAAAAAAAAACTAAAACCAGCTAAAGTGTATGGAGCTAACAGTGTGGAAATTCGGCTGTGGGTCAGGAAGTTTTTTCAGCAATAACCACCATTAAAGAGCAGTACAGAGCACCGTGGGACACACAAAGAGACTAACATGCACTCAAGGCGACCTCAAAGCAGCGACCACAACAATTTGTTGCTGTTTGTTTTCAACAAAGAACAGAGAAACTCAGATTAAAACACACTTTGAGAGAGTGTGGCTTAATTCTCTGTACAAGAAAGCCATTACTCCATATAATTACAGAGTAAATAGTTGTTTACCACTAAATGACTACACATATCAGTATTCTGAATGCCTATGGTGGCCCTGAAGGTCAACGGCAGAATTATTTTACAAAACGTCAAAAATATTTCATGAAAGACAAAAATATTTCATGTGAGACAAAAACATTTCATGAAAGACAAAAACATTTCATGAAAGACAAAAATATTTCATGTGAGACAAAAATATTTCATGAAAGACAAAAATATTTCACTTGCTGCGAAAAATATTTCAGAAAATGGAAAGGGTAGGACTACACTACTTGTTTGTGATTGGACAAAACCCAGGCCCTTAGCAACAGGAGTAAGTCATTTCCTGTTTATAGCGGCAACAGCAGAGGAAGTCTTCCTGCTTTGACTTGCGCAAAAAAGTGTGAGCTCATAATGGAATATTTTAACATGGGACACACGTATAGTTTGATTATTGATATGCTTTCACGTATCATGATATACATATATTTTTGTCTTTCATTAAATATTTTTGTCTTTCATGAAATGTTTTTGTCTCACATGAAATATTTTGACGTTTTGTAAAATATTTCTGCCGTGGACCTTCAGGGCCACCGTAGAATGCCATACACAACCCTATAAAGAAGTGAAGTGACAGTTGAAATAGAGACACTGACTGTGATGTGGCATATTGTTAAAGTAACTTACCTCTTATCCGAGGTTCTAGTCCATGAACACAGTGACATTAAACAATTGGAGGTCATTTATTCAACATTTGTATTGAGTTGTTCTTTAGGGACTGATGTCCTGGAATCATTTTTTTCAGGTTTTTCAGAAAACACAAAAAACTAAACTAAATACTGAATATATGATATGTAGGCAAAACAAAATGATGAAAGAAGACTGTCCATTCCAACAGCTACTTTTCCTAAATAAATGACTTACATATGCATACAACATCCATACATACATACACATATGCAGTGAATGAAACAGGTTATTAAATTTACCTTTATTAATATTGCAAAATAGTACTGCAACATACACATTACAGTGAACACAATGACCTGCACAATAGGAAACATACCCTTCATAAATTTGAGGGAAAATATGTAATTGCAATATTTTGAAAATTATTATTTTGAATTGTAACCGATCCCATTTCTCTCTCTGTGGACTTCAAAATGTTAGGTTTCATGTATAACTATGACGTGTGTCTTAAAGTATATTAAAGTATAGTTGACATACAAAGCTGAATAGGTTTGAGGCTTGTTTGAAGGATGAAATGTAAGCACACACAATTCTATTGAAAGCAAAACATGTTAAAGTGTCTGTATGTGTGAGTAGTATAAAAGCATCCAGAATTATAATTTTAAAAAGCAGGAAAGTGATCTCACTAATTCTGGAGTAACAATTTTAGTTGTAGGATTGTATTTATTAGCTGAATATAAAATCTGCCTGTGATGTGTTGAATGTTGAACAGCTGACCACAGCAGACAGCCTGCTGCTGCCTCATGCTGGAGAGCACTGCATGAGTAAGAGGTGAGGCATCTGTTTGTCACGGTATGATGTGAATCTTCTTCCCAGATGCCCTCAGGTTCAGGATAGAATGAGTGGGAAGTGATGAGAGCAGCTATACAAGAAAATAAAATGCCTATTGTACACTGCATCAGCAAGTTCCTCTTACCTTGTGTATCCACATTTTTCTATCTTTGACATCTTTTCTAAGCAACGTGTGCAAGAGTGCATGTAAAACAGATTCTTATTCAGTGGGGACACATCTGAAGCTGGGATCATGCTATGATATGAATAACATTCTTCACTGAAGCCTTTGCTAATGACATTTTTGTAGGGTTCAAAGCTCTTTAAACCACAGCATCTTTTCAGCAGCAGGTGAAACTGACTGTGGGAGGCAGACTGTGGACCTCAAACCAATAACAACCTGCTTTCTTGGCATGTAAACCCAAAGCCTACATCAACCCGCACAGTTTTCCACAAGCAAAGGTCTAGGAAAAAACCCAAATAAACAAGCAAATGTCAAGAGGGCTGTATTTACAGTACTGGCTGGCTTGAGGTGTGCAGGTCTGAAGGTGTAATGTTTTTGCATTCAGTTTGCAAATAACAGGCCCATTCACACTGCAAACTTTAATAGGTTCATACGTGATTCGGCTCTGCACTGAGCGGATATTTTTAAAGTATTTTTTTTTTAATTTGTCAGTTGAAAATTTAACATAGAAACCAAAAAGGTTCACCCACTACGCTAATGTAGGGGGTTAGAAATTAATTCTAAATGTTAATGTCATATTTGAGTGAAGTAAAACTTGTGTAAACTCTGACAACTTAAGTTTCAATCATATAATGTGCTTTATAACGCATTTAATCAGTGTGTGATGTTTTTTGTAACATGTAAAATTAATGTGGACAGATCCAACTAATAATACATTTTTTTGGTTTGTTTTCTTGGAATAACATTCGGTGGGACAGCTTGGTGGAAATATTTAAGCCCAGATACTTTATATTGCTACTTGTAGGAAGGAAGACAACCTTCAAATAACATGCACAGATTATTTATCTCAATCTGGTTTTCAGAAAATTTCAGAAAAAATCTGAGTTTCATACTGCATAGAGTGACTAAGCAAAGTTGCCCACTCACACGGTCATTACTTGCCCTGCTTATTGAACCACTAGCTGCTGCAATATGCCAAAATTATATCACAAGAAACTCTTACCACACACCATAAAATCAGTCTCTATGCAGATGAGATATTGCTTTATCTACAAGATCCATCAAACTTCTTGCAAGAGGCCAGCGATATCAGCAGTTTCTCTTCTCAACTATTGAACTATGCTGTAAATTAGACAGAATCATCAATTCTACCCATGTATAGTCTTGAGAGGGATGCTACAGCCCTAAACACACCCCTCACTTAGTGAATGGGTTGCTTTTTTCGAGGGTGTTTTATTGATCATTTTGAGATAAGTATTGTTGAGCTGGAACATAGGATTGGGTCTTTGCCTGGTTTCAGTAGGACTGAGAGGAAAGCTGTATTGATGTGTATTTTTGAGTTTTGAAAGTTGTTTCTTTCTAAAGAAAGTGGTGCGATTGCTGTTCCTTTGAAGTATTTCTATTTGGACTTGGACTTTTTTGTTAATGATATTGGTTAGTTGGACATAGTTTTTTGTTAATGCATTATGAACTTTGTTACTTGTTTGAGTTCTTGTTCCAAGCTCTTGTGAAGTTCAAGTTCCTTTTATTATTAATCTCAGAACTACCATAACAGTTTGCCAGAGTAAGGATGGTGAGGTATCCGGAGAGTAATTTATTTCCATCCTTCATGGATGCCCACTCCCAGGTGTAGTAAATGTTAAAGTCTGGTTCATAAAGCAATGATTTATTGAAACATCATCTGCTTATAGGTTTTTTAAACTGTTTATTGTGTAGGTTGAAGGATACAGCATAATCGCTGATGGTGTGGAAGAAGTCCTAGCTAGCACTTGTGTCAGCTGATGACATAGCATCATCCAGCTCCTGACATGTTCTGCATATGCATTGGTTGGAAAACAAGGAACAACAACAAAATACAGCAACGGCCATAAGCCAAGACAGCAAAGGCCTAAACAACGAACTTCAAAACCAAAGTCCTTAAATCAATAGGTGACATCACAGTGTCTATGTGATTTTTTATAGTCTCTGGTATAAAAGTGCTATGGTCTCAATTTTTGGGGAATCATAGTCTCCATAAAAAAGCTAATACCACTGTGTGTAGCCCCTGTAATCAGATTCAGGATGTGTGTGTGTGTGTGTGTGTGTGTGTTTTAGCTGGAGAGTGCTGGTAAGTGAGTTTGGAGTGGGACAGTGCGACAGCCTGTTATTATGGCCCATGTGACTGACAGTGTGTGGGCGAGTAGGTAATTGCTGAAGTATGCCTGCGGTGACGAGGGCCTTCAGGGGAGCGGATGTTCAGCAGACTGAGGCATGCAGAGTGCACAGAGAGGCATAGCGAGCCCAAAACTGATGACTCATCTCTCACACCCAATTCACTCCTGTTTGTTTACTTTGCTCAACTACAGCCTGAGCCAGAGTGGTGACAGACAGGGAACTGTCACCCAATCATTGGACCGTCTTAAAGGATTTCACCTGTTTAGACTTCAGGACAAGCAGCTTAGTTAGATCCAGGTCCACTTCCCATGTAAACAGCCTCCTGAGCTGGCAGACTGTAAGCTTCTGTTTACTGGACTGAGTAGAGACACAAGTCTAAATTTACTAGCTGCACTCCTGACGATGGGGGTGCTGCAGTGGCTGGGATTGCACTGCTAGACATTAGACATTTGTTTATTACATTTATTCACTTTAATGTGTTTTATATAGAATACAATTTGAGGAAATGTTTTATAAAATATTACATCATAGAATACTTGTCTGCCTATATCCTAACCGGGAATGGACATTTGTCCAAGTGTTGTGATGATAATCCACAGATAAAACTGTTGGGCATGGTTATTTTTATTATTTATATTTTGTAGTGTCACGTTTGTTGCTTAGGATACAAAACTTTGTGGTATTTTCAGGATGTGCAAGAGCCAGATTGGATGGGGGTGGTGAAAACACTGATACTGGCTACTGACAATCAGTTTTCCAATTGGAAAAAAAAAACACATGACTTCTTTGTCAGGACATTATCTCCACCTATACATGATATATTGGATTTCCTCCCTGGGGTTCAAACTGCGATCTCAGATGCACTGAGCGCTTACAACGCAATCCTCTCTGTACTTCTGGTTTATAAACCCACACTATGATGGTCATGTTTATGTGCCAAGGAATTGGTTTTTCCGCCCATATGAACTCTGCAACTCTCCAACTCACCGCCCACATTCATGCATGCAATGCACACTCGTACACACATGACAAACACACAATGACAACCTGTCATCAGTGGAGGTTCAGGCTTTTACCTTTTAATCTCTGAGGTATGGAGAAAGCTGCAAACTAGCTCAGTCTGTCAGATGGATCCTGTAGTAAGCCGGAGGCAGGGATTGACCCTACAGTTCCTTCCACTCAGCCAGCCAAACAGTAGTTCCTCAGAGAACGCACACTGGGAGGTGGGTTCCTGCACCTGGGTGCTTCCGCAGCATTCCAATATTTTCTGTCTGTTGAACTCTCTGGCCCATCAAACAAAGCAATGGGATCATTATTACATTGTACAGTATGTTGTTTGCCCGAGCATTGCCCTTTATTTCAAAATCTACTCAAGTTTGGAGACTTTCCAAAGATACTAAAAGTCTAAAATGATGCATAAAACACTTGAAGAGTACAGACCATTCATTAGGCCAGTAACCCATTTTTCTATAATATGCAAGACTGCAAGTTTATACACTTACCAGCCGTTTTATTAGCTAGCAAGGTGTTCCTAATAAAGTTGCAGTGTGGTCTTCTGCTGCTGTAGCCCTTCTGCATACCTTGGTTATAAGGAGTGGTTATTTGTTATTTCTCTAACCGGTCTGGCCATTCTCCTCTGACCTGATCTTCAAGACATTTTCACCCAGAGAACTGCAGCTCACTGGATATTATCTTTCTTTCTTTTTTTTTGGACCATTCTCTGTAAACCCTAGAGATGGCTGTGTGTTAAAATCCCAGTAGATCAGCAGTTTCTGGCCCCAACAACCATACCATGTTCAAAATCAACTTCAGCAGGTCGTATTGACCATGTCTACATGCCCAAATGCATTGAGTTGCTGCCATGTGATTGGCTGACTAGATATTTGCGTTAACAATCAGTTGAACAGGTATACCTCCTAAAGTAGCAGTGAGTGTATGTCTGGATATATTTCCAAAACGATCAAAATGATGTCAGTGATGTTTTCAGTGACCAGCCTTTTGAATGGGCTTATAACAACCTGCTGGACTCCCTACTCACCCATATTTAACCACTGACAGCCAGTGACAGCTCCCATTCAATCGTGTGATAATGTTTTGAAATGGGTGATCATGAACATTCACCGCTCCTCCCAGCCTCGGTTGTAAAAAAAAAAGCTGCAGCACAATTATTTGTGTATCTGCCCCATGTTTTAGATCTCATTTAAAATATAATGGACTCTTCCTTTCTCTTCTTTCATGAACATCAGGCCAGGCATTTCTCCATAATCCTGCAGACAAACAACCTATCAAACACACAAAACAAAATGAAAACATTACCTCCTTGAGGTAGGAAATCTTTCTATTTGTGCGACTGATTCAAGGCTTTATTATCACATACAAAAGCTGCAGTGTATAATCAAAGTCATTTTGCAGACAGACATGATAAAGCTTGAATATAGACTTTTTACACATCAGAATCATTCTGTTATTATTGTGGCACAGGTTGGATCCATTTATTGTAATTAAGTCACAGCCAAAATGTGTTTATTTTGGGTACATACCGATGTATTAGCACCTTACTGACAGTCATCCAGACACAGTTCCTTGGGAACGTAGGGGAATTCTCTTCCTGATGAAATTATTGTTATTCCATACTTGTTTTTCAGATGTATATGGGATGTTTATTTGAATGTTAAAGACCTAAACTGTTGTGTTTAATGCAGATTTGTCTGGTCTGAAATGTGCGCAAGAAGTATAAGGTTGATGTGTCCAGTAGTATGAGATTAGCCTCAGACAGCTGTGGATGGACAGATACATGCATGCATGCACAGACATGACCAAACCTATGATCCCCTCCAAGCTTATGCCTGTCAGAGATAACAAAGCAATAAACTGCTGTGTGAAGTACTGTAAATGTAGAATTATGCTAAATGTACATAAACCACCACCCGGTTTACTGCATGTGAAAAGGTAAGAATATAAAACTGTACAATATTACAAAACTTAAAGTATATATATTAATCATTTCAGTGACATATCGGTATAAGGAAATACAAAATGTGTTTAACAATGTGGGGAAATGTATCCTTAAAGCTCCCTAAAAAGACTGACAGGAGACGGCAGGAGAAGAGGGGACAAAACTAAAAATATGAAAATAGACTGTATGCCTTTCTGTAAACATATTGCATTTGCAGTTGCATCATGCATTTGAATACAAGCATCATATACTGTATAATTCAGCGATATGTCGGAACAAGTAGAAAAAGAAATATGTTCATTGAAACAGTTTAACTCTTGAGGTAAAAAAATACCTATGTGTGTTTGTTAAAGCAGTAATAATACAGGTGGGTGTATTGCTTGTGTGATTTCTTGCATATGCAATATTGTGTGTGTTTGTGTCATTTTTGGAGCTGTAGCTGTACTGAAGGTAACCTGAGCCTGCTAGGTTGGTCTGTGGCAGCCGCTGTTATGAATGGCGGTTAGATTGCTCCCCGAGGCACCGTCAGGCTCGCAGTAATTGATGTAATCAAAGGCATTTGGCTTTGGGTCACATGCCGGCTCGCTGGCTGACAACAGCATTGCATTTACGTCTTTGTGCCTCTGCCTGGACTTGCCGCCGTCCTTAGCCAGCAAATTCATGGAAGTTCTTTTTGGCTGGCGGGGTCTATCTAAACCGCAAACCCAGATGAATCACTAGAGAATGAGTCATCCTCGCTCTCGAAGTGATGACTCTTTGACCGACGTGTCTTTCGTTCTGAGCAGGGCTTTCTTCGTGCTCTTGGGTTTGCTTTGAAATTTCTTTCCTATGAGTCACTGCTTTGTGAAGATGCAGGATTATACATGTGCCTGTTTTGCTCACAGTGCAAATTTACTGAACTGATCTGATGGGCTTGTAAACTGTGCTGCTGTTATTGAATGAAAAAGCTGAATGAAATCCCCAAATTATCAAACGAAGGAAAAGAGTTAACATGCATTGTAGTTTCACAATATGATGCAAATGGCACTTATAATGAAAACTTTCTGCTCCCACAAGATGCTAGATTTACAGCTGCATTTTATGCATTTGTGTGCAGATGTTTCATCTGTTTCCTTCTAAATAGCACATGTGATTAATCTGCCTGATCTTAACCAACATTTATTTGTATAAATATTGTTAAAAGGGAGACTTTTCACTGGGCGTAAAAAAATGCTCTCATTGAATGTAATGCAGGGCTGTGCAAGTTTCTTTACACGTCACAACATACAACACATAGACTCTGTTTTTAGTAAGGAAAACTTCATAGAAATAGGTCAATAAGGAGAGATGTCCACAGTGGACAGATCTTGCTTACTCCATGATCAACAGACATGCACTAGATCAGGGGTTTCAAACTGATCCAGGAAAGGGCAGAGTGGCAGAAACACACCTGAATCCAATCATTCAATCAGCTGAACTGTCTTCACTCAGTTGATTAGTTATCAGTATCACCTGTGCTCCTGCTTGGTTGGAACAAAAACCTGCAGCCCCTCGGCCCTTTACTGGATCAGTTTGACACCCCTGCACTAGATGATGAATATACAGACAGTTACACAATAGTACAATCACAGAAACAACGTGACAGACAAGCTGTTGAACAATATGGATTCAGAAATATGTCAAGCAACACAGGTTCTGCTAGGTAGATAGGACCCTGACCACGGACTAAACGTACACACGATGCAAAACTGAGCCATGTCTGGGGCTAGGATTGTTCTAGATACAAGGTCAAATAAACTGTATATACATAGTAACACAACAGTAGAATAAATGAACAAACAAATGGCACTCCAGCATGTGAATAAAAGTACCAGTTATTGTGTATGTGCATAATAAAAAGCAAAGATCAGCTGTATCAGCTGTAGAAACTTGTTCATCACATAGCAGACATACAACAAATTGAATAAAAACAGAATATTCTAAAAACCAACTACCTCAATCTGTCTCCTGTCCAGTTGTTGGGACATAATTAACCTGTGAGTATGACACTGTTATACCTGTATGGTTAGTTAAAAAGTAACACACGTTGAACATGGACATGTTCTATGTCTCTTCTCAGTAAGGTATGCATGACAGGACGCATTTTCTTCTGACAACGATCCACCAAACAATAACATTCCACAGATGTTGCACAGTCACCAGCATCGCCTTGTCCTTAAGCTGAGAGTTTCAGAGTTTCCACACAGACCGGGGCCTCCCGCAACTTGGAGCTTCCTCGTTCTGTCATGGAGGAATGGCAGACTTTTCACATGCTGCTTTTATTAAGTCTAATTAGACTTCCTGACATAAGAACACAGTGTTTGTCCACAGAATGGG
The DNA here is from genome assembly GCA_903364295.1 of Serranus cabrilla. Lineage (NCBI taxonomy): Eukaryota > Metazoa > Chordata > Actinopteri > Perciformes > Serranidae > Serranus > Serranus cabrilla. The sequence continues at coordinate 743,945 of CAFUXE010000077.1, forward strand.
TGCTGGGTTGGGAAGGCTCGGGCCAATTCCTTTACTCTGTGGACTCTATCACCCCACCGCCACCAACCATCACCCCATTCATACTCCACCCCATCCCCCCTTCTCCACCACCCGACTTTAGCCGCCTTTTTTTGAAAAGGCCTCAAGGAGAGGTCATCGAGTGCAGGAATGCTTCAGCTCGCTATGTGTCTATGCATGTGTATGTTCAGGGAGTCTATACTCTGTAATTAAATTCTCCTCATGCATTTAGTGCATTGGGAGCATGAGCGAGATGTTGACTGTGAATGCACCTTGCTAAGACAAAGGAGTCAAGGCTTGTCTCCCAGCCCCTTTAGACTCAGGGCTGCTGAAGGCCCCCCGGCCTAGCTGAGCACCTCCACTATACGTATCAGAATTAAAAACCCTCAGATGTCTCAAAGGTTTCTGCATGGATCAATATGAATATGAATACCTTCACTAATCTAGGGGATTAGCTGCTGGATTGTTAAAGCGTTTCTCTGGACCCCAAAAACTAGCCCTTGACAGATTGCAATTCCCCTTTAGTGCTGAACTTCTGTTTTTTGGCATTTAGCTCCTTATTTCAAGGCATCTCTAAGCTTCTTTTGTCACATTTAACTTTTAAATTGAAAATATTGCATGACAATTCTAAATGACAGTATGTGCGGCCTTCAATTAAATCTATGCCTGAGTTCTTAGAGGTAAGCTGACATTGCATATAAAAAAGTATCATTTGGATAAGACAAATGGTCCTCAGCCTGTTGGGAAGCAGCCTTTTAAAGTCCAACTTAAATTCATTCTTTGTGTTAGGAAATCTTCATAGATTTCTTGATTTTTCAAAAGAGAATTAAACTCTGTGGACAGTTATATGTGTGTTATATGTTATGTTTTATTTTTGAAAACTAGTGTCAAAAAAATATTATACCACGTAGCCTAGTAATGTTGATTGAAAAGCATTTTTCACCTTTTTTCCATCCACATACAACAAGCTATCACAGTTAGCAATAAATGCTGTGTGTTTCTTAAAATCTGTGGTATTGTGACAAAAGTTGCATTGTTTTCTGTTATAACAGTGACAGGTCACAAGAGGGCATAAAAAGTTTATGTCAAATGTTTCACGTGAGGAAGTCAAAAGAGAATAGAAGAGAGGGGCAGAGAGCCGGGTTAGCACAACAAGCTACTGAAAACATACCCAGAAATCAATGAAGTTAAGCAAAAGTGGAAATCAAGTCTTGCTTTGTAGTTAGGATATGGCAACTTTTTCTAAAAGCTCATCATCATCTGAAAGCTGGGAATATGAAAATTGATTTGAGTGGCAGCTCCGCACTGTGTGTCAACTTCACACACATACAACAGCACATGCAGCCTCTACCCTCGCTTGCAGCTGAACACGTGAAAACAACGTTCAAAACAAACTTGCTGCTGAAGTCTTCTTTTGGTTGAAAATTGAAAAAGTAGAAGTGCTGTATGGAAATATTTAGCTTATGAGGAGGACAACCAGGGGAAGGTGAAAAATGTCGATAAGCCTATTTGCAAGGAATGCTCCAAAGTGGTGGCAACCAAGTCAAGTAGCACAACAAACTTGGCTAAACATAGAACAAGCAACATATAATTACTAAACTATTACTAAACTATTACTTTAACAGTGTTACATTGACAGTTTGTTTTATCTGACTTGCTGACTTACCTTTTATTCATTTAGTGGTCTAACACTAGCTCAGACAACCAACAAATATTGTTGTCATTTTTGCTGGTTTGTATTTATATTTTATTTGTTTTTTCCTCCTTGAGACAACCTAAAATAATTATTGTTATTGTTGTTGTTTTTTTAATCTATTATATATCATATATTGTCTTTTGTGCACTATGTTTTCATTAATGTTATTGTTTGAATTGTCTTCAGTTTTCTTCATTTTACTTCAGTTTCTTTCAGTTTTTCTGCAGTTTTCTTCAGATTTCTTTAGTTTAATTCAGGTTTCTTCATTTTTCATCAGATTCTTTCAGTTTTTTGCAGTTTTTTGCAGTTTTCTTCAGTTTTCTTGAATACCCCCATGGTATAGAGCAGCGGTTCTCAACCGGTCTGGCTTTGGGACCCACCATCATCCCGTCATGACAAGACGAGACCCAAAACGAGGAAAATTACCAAAAAATGACACAAAATTACCAAAAAAAAGACACAAAATTACCAAAGAAGACACAACGTTTTCCAAAAAAAGGCACAAGATTTCCAAAAAAAACAAAAAGATCAGAAAAAGATGTCAAATGACAGAAAAAGGCACAAAAACCCTTTAGAAAAAGACACAAAATTACCAAAAAAGACATGAAAACAAACAGAAGGAATAGACGGCATAAAAAAAATCCCCTTCAAAATAAAACCACAGGATTTTTTTGCCCAGGTAAAGGCCCACGACCCACTGAAAACAGGTCCGCGACCCACTTTTGGGTCCCAACCCACCAGTTGAGAATCACTGGTATAGAGTATTTCCTGGGTATCGATGTTAAGTTTGAAATTCTAGTATAGTGACAACCCTAGTTGACATTGTGTTTCAGAAGTTTTTCTGCTCATCATAAAATGGCATC
>CAFUXE010000077.1:757925-779672 GCA_903364295.1 Serranus cabrilla
CAGACCACCAGGATCAGAGGTGAACAGGTTTCATTCCCTTTTTCCTGTGTAAACTTTGATATCTTTGATAATGTGAAATTTGAGATTAAAGTGTACCCTTAAGTAGCATGGAATAACCGAAGTTCTAGATATAGAACAAATTCCATTTGCAAGCACTTTTGTTTATAGTGAATTGGGTAGTGGATACCATCGGTGCCTCCGTAAACCCACATAACAACTACTTCCATGCGAACCCCCCACAGATACGTGGATACAGAAAGTTTACTTAGGATATACATCTGGAATTATGTTTTTTTTTACAGATAGCCTGGCTAATCCGTGTGTTTTCCCAGCAGTCTGGATAAGCATGCTACAGCCTCCGACATGCAGATCACATTTAAGAAATGGCACTGGACATAAATAATGTGCTACACAAACAAAAAATATTGAACTGAGTGAAAACACCACACAAGAGTGAAATTATTTCTTTAAGACGTCTTTACATTGTTTTCATAAAACAATATTACAATAATCATGATCAATCAGTATTTATCATTCTTCTAATTTTGGACCAGAATGTAAACCAGAGGAACTAGAGCACTGCTTCTCAACTGGTCTGGCTCTGGGACCCACCATCACCTTGTAACGACAAGCCCAAATCGAGGAAAATTTCAACTTCTCAAATGCATTCAATGAAGAGATGGAGCAGTTTGAGCCTGAGATAGTTTAAAATATCACAGTTTAATGATAAATGGAAATATTCCCTTTAACACTCAACTAGCTGCATCTTAATTAAAACACTAAAAATGCATCTTAGGGACAAAAGGTAATACAACACGCATAAAAATTCAGTAACTTCAGCCTTTTTTCACAGATTCAACAGCTGCATGCACAAACGTGAAATAAAAAAGTCCAACTATCAGGAAGTCGTTTCAAAAAGACTCAAATTTCTGCCATACTCAATCAGCATTTGAAAACATGCGAAGGCCCACGACCCACTGGGTCCGCGACCCACTTTTGGGTCCCGACCCACCAGTTGCGATCACTGAACTAGAGGAATGACCCCAGACATTGCAACATTGTATTGGTGTAAAAAGACGGATCTTGACATCTGATAGCTGAGAGTTACTCATTCTTGCAAGATCTCAAGTAACGCATTGTTTTTAATGGTGTGACATCCATAAATGAAGGCAAAAAAAACATCAGTGTGAGCCCTGATGAGTTAGCAGCCAGGAAATGTGAACCGAAATGACCCAAGTCAACTATATAGCAGCACAGAGAACTAACAGCAGGTGTGAGCTAAGTTCATGGTCAGCTCAGTAGCTGTCCACCTGTGTGTCCCTCTGGCCTGCAGTGAGTAAGCACACTCTTGTTGTGTACCTCCAGCAGCCCACTGGCCGGGCCATGTCATGTAGGGCAGATGGTGAAAGGTCAACAAGTTGTGCGTGGTCCAGTGTTGATGCTGAGTCACAAGATCTGTGTCAGCCAAGCATGTTAAAACAAACCTGCCTCTGACTTTTAAACCATTAACTCACAGTTTCTGTTTGATTTTACAGGTGAATTATTAATAAGAATTTGTTTCCTCTGTTTCTGGAAATTGCCTCTTAGTGGTGATAAACTGCGTCATGAGTTGTTTCACTCTTGATTGGTTCCTTTTTGAAGCATTTGTACCTGCTTAGCACCACCTGTTTCAGTGTGTGTGATGTGTGTGTGTGTGTGTTTTAATCCAGTGATTCTCAACTGGTGGGTCGGGACCCAAAAGTGGGTCGTGGGCCTTTGCTTGGGCAAAAAAATCCTGTGGTTTTATTTTGAAGGGGATTCTTTTTAATGCCGTCTATTCACTCTCACAGTTTGTTTTCATCTGCTTACTGAGCCTGGTGAAAGTCGTTTTGAAACGACTTCTCACGAGTTTTTTATTTAATGTTTGTGCATGAAAGCTGTTGAGTCTGTTAAAATAAGGTATGTTGTGTTATCTAAGATTTGTTTTTTAATTAAAATGCAGCTAATTGAGTGTGAAAGGGAATATTTTCCTCTGTAGCATCACCAGGTTGCTGGTTTATCGTTAAACTGTGTTATTCTGTAGGATCCCAGGTTCAATCTGCACCATTTTTGCATTAAAATGCATTTTAGAAGTTGAAAATTTTGCTCAATCTGGGCCGCGGATTGTCATTACTGGGCGATGGTGGGTCCCAAAGCCAGACCAGTTGAGAACCACTGTTTTAATCCATTCCTTATTCTTACATGAAGATGTGTGTTAGCTCTATCTTGTAACCTTGGCATTTGTACATTTATTTTCAAACAAGTGCTTTATAGACACAATTTTATCATTGCTTTAGTATTTTCATATCAGTTCGAGGAGCTGGTGTTGTGAGCCAGTCATTGTCCAGGTTAGTTAGTGTTTTGCATCTTTCGTTCTTTTTAATTCTAATGCCAATACAATAGCTCCATTTCTCTACCAATGCCAAAACTAACCTTTTTGATGCCTTGCTTTGAAGCAAATCAACACATTTTCAACTGCACCAAATCCCTAACTATATTAGCTGGTTAATACATGTTTTATTTTAGAGATGAACATTGTCTATTCCACAAATTAAATGTACATGCAGTTTCTGGGTTGCTGAAGACAAAAGAAAAGTAAGTTCATCAATAAAATTGACTTAATTTATTTAAAAGGTTTAGAGAAAAGATGATCCATTAGCAACGACAAAAGCATTTGTGTTTTACAATTCCTGAGTAGACGGGATCTCAAAGTGAAATTGAGCAGTGATTAAATTAAATGTAGTTAAGAAAAAAAGTTAAGAATAATTAGTTCATTTTATATAAATGTGTCAGTGCTCCAGTGTTAAACAATAAACTGAGGCATTGTTGTATATGAATATATACTGTATGATTTTGTTCACTTGTTTGGGCTCCATTGCAGTCTTTACCATCTTTTTAAAATTAATTTAACAACATTTAATTAATAATTAAATGTTGCCTATACACTGTAAGAAAGCAAACGTACACAAATAAACGGTCTGGCAGCAGAAGTTGCCAAAGACCATCAAATAACAAACAACTGTAAGTTTTTTAACAGAATGTCTTTTTTTTAACTTAACACCATATGATGTTTTTACCATTTTTTTGTAATTGTAAAAAAAATGGAATTGCTAATATTTTTACATTGAGCAATATGATGTGTATTCTTTTTTTTATGTCTGTTTCTACACAGAATCCATTGTTATTTATTCAAGACCATTAAGCAATTGAATAATCCTGTAAAAAAAAAAAAAAAAAAGTTCCATTATATAAATTTTACGATTTCAACTTTTATTTGACGGTAAATATTTGAACTAAAAGTAATTTATGTTTTACTGACAAATCAAAGAATAAGTCAGCAGATTGATTTTTTACTACTCCGTACTACCGCATTGTCTCTGGGCTTTAAAACAACACAAAATAATTGGCAAGAGCACGATTTCAGCTGGAAAAGTGTTGCACGTGTTTAAAGTCCAGTTTCAGAGGTTTTCCTATAAAAGGCAGAGAATAGGAAAGATTGAGAAACAAAGGCAGACGCCGTCAGAGTTAGAGAGAGAGAGGAGATCAATAGTCATGGCTGCATGAAAGGATGGAGCAGCCGGCCATTTAGATGGATTACAGTAGCCCAGCTTCCCTTTCATCTCACTCAGGGATTGTGTCTGGAGGGGAGGAAGCAAATTGGTTCTCATCATGCTTAGCAAGTGCTGCTCAGTTCATTCTGATATCTGAGTCTGTTTGAACATAGTGATATATTTTCCTTCAGGATGATACAAGAGGAACATTAGTGCTGCACTTTACGCCAACGACCACAGTCATCTTCTCCTCCAAGAGCACAAACAGGGCTGATTTATCTCACTTTGCACTGCAGCTTTTTTCCAAAATGTGATTCATCAGCAGACCGGTGCAAGAATCACAATACGTCACAGACGTGCAGCCCCGAGCGCGCATTCAGGTCACGCCGCGTGATTGTTATCTGTTGACACCAGTGGCATTTTAACATCTGATGTGAATTTTAAAAGCGATGGATTTCTTTAACAGCAGCACACGCAGGAGTTAGCTTTCACTACAGTAACTTCATATCCCACAGTCTATCATTTAAAGTGCTCTATGATAGCTGGGGTGAGACTCCAGCAGATTCATTCACACTAATTCCACTTGTTTCATTGTGTCATTGTTTCATGAAGGAACTGGTGAAGATGTAATGTGGCTGATAACGTCACTAACACCAAAGGAGTCAAATCTAAGCATTAATGGGTTAACTTGTGTCAGTAATAGATTACAGACTTTACCTTTGGAATAAATAAGCGAAGCCCTGTGATAGACTGGCGTCCTGTGACAGACTGGCGTCCTGTCCAGAATATACCCCGCCTCTCATCCAATGCAGCTGGGATCGGCTCCAGCCCCCTGTGACCCGGGTTAACCGGGATAAGCGGTTACAGCAGATGAATGAATGAATGAATAAATAAACAAATATATTTAAGTGTAGCTAATATATTTGTGTTTATTTATTAATTAATCGCTCTTACTTTAAATGAATACATTAATTTAGTGTTCATTCTTGACCTTGGAAATAGTCATTTGACAAGAAAAATCTCAACTTAAGGTCCACTTACTTTCCAGAACTTTCAACCACATCTCATGGTTGTCATTGGTGGATGAGCTATCTCCAGCCACTGATGAAGACCGGGAGATGCAATTGAAACCTATTGTTTCACATAGGTTACTTTTTTAGCCTCAATACAATTGTTTAAAAAAGAAAAAAATGGTAAAAGGTCATTGTAATTTTTTAACAATCCAATTTGGTGTTGAACGGATTATTTTGTCCAACCAGGTGAACAAAAACAATTTCAGTATTCGTGTATTGTGCGTGAAATTGAGAAAAAACAGCAAAGCCTCATTTAAAAAAAAAGAATAATCGTATTTTTGGTATTTTTGGATACATTAATAACTGATTGTCAAAATTGTTCATTGGGGCATTTCTGGGTTTTTTTTCGGAAGAATGAACTTTTACGACAAAAGTCAGTCATTAATAAAAGATATATGCCGCTTGTTTATAAAGCTAATGAACTTTAATGTTTCAGGTTCGTCAACATTGAAAAATCAAATACTTTTTATTTTCTATAAGTAGATTAAACTTCCCTTTTTTATCCTCCTAAATGTATTATTCCTCATTCAAGAACATTTCTAAACCACATCAGTTAGTTTTCAATTCAAAACAAATAAATGACTCCTTGTCATTGTTCTTAGATGTCCTCATACCCTGTATTGCCATCGATTTTGTAAGAAACCTAAAGAATCAATAGTTTTTTTAAGAGGTGATAGAGAGAGAAAAACGATCTCTGACAAAAACTTTACTTCTAGACACACAATCTGTGTTTGGAATCTGTACATTTATACTGTGTCTCTGTAGCTTTCCTGAGATCGCATGAGTATTGTGGATGATAGGAGGTCTGTCTTCACGCTGCAGGGACGTCCTCCCCGCGCACCAGCGACCTGCCAATCATGTACCTGACCATGCGTCTTTCTGACTGATGGTGATGTAGATGTGTCAGTGTGATCGTATGCTGCTCGCGGATAAATGATAACTAGTCAACATCAGAAGATGAAGGACAAGTGTGTAAGTACTAATACTGCACATACTCGCTTTTGTTTTTATGTCAAAACCTTATTCTCTGTTGGCAGGAAGACTGTTTTTTATTTTTTCCTGTTGTGGTTGGAGTGTGAAGCCGAGGCAAACATTTGTCACAGTGACAAACAGCACAAACAGACCATCAGACTTTGCTATAGTCTGATTGCTTGAATTCATAGTCTATTTTTATTCAATATATAATTTATAATTCCAGCAGCAACAAGACTTAAGCCTTTATTTTGATGTTAAAACTCATTAATTCCTTTCTCTTTCAAAGTTTTTTTTTTTTAATTCTCCTATAAAAAAGATCACTCTTAGGTAAAGTATTATGAAATCACCGTGTGCTCTCAAACAGAAACGTCGAAACAGAAAACCACACTGTTCAAAAACGAACAAATTGTGTGTATTTACATTTTATAACTAACATGTTGCAGAGGAAACAAAGCTTCCCTCTCTTACTTCCTTTGCAGGTGCTCGAATAGCGGCTGCAGTAGACATAATATTCAATGATAATTGATCCAACTGTGCGTTTTGTTGTCTCCTAAGCTCGTGTAAATCTTTTAACAAGCCTCATAACCATTAAAACTTACAAATTAAATAAAGGAAACAACATTTTTAACCCTCTCCCTGTAGTAATAAATCCTGGCAAGACATCCCATTGAATATATATGCGTTAAAAGGGAAACTATAACTCTAAAGTGACATGCTGCTCACAGATCCCTTTATGACAACTCTCACATGTATACAAAGTCAGAACTGTTATCCCTGCTTTTCCTAAGAGTCTACTAGTGAACACAAAGGGGTCCTTTGTCTTGGAGCTGTTAGTCTCATAGCAAGAGTTTGTGACTTAGCGTATATAGCGAAGTTATTGAAGCTGCTGTGGTAAGAGTACAAGTTGTCAGAGTTCTTAGCCCAGACCACGTGGAGTGCTGGCATCTGTGTGTCGCACCCTGAGACCCGCTCAGCGTGGTTACTTTTACTTTTGGCAGTTGTGGCACGCCGCTCTTGGCCTATGAGTCCGGGACCTTTCACTGTAAAATACATACAACTGAAAGCAGGTGTTTGGTGGTTGTTCTTCCATCTTTGGGGGACACAATTTCCTTTTAGAAATGTAATTATCGGTAATTGTGGGACGGCACTAAAATGGTTTTGTTCTATGATTTCAATCTAATCAGCCTCCGAGCCGAGTCAATGACATCTTGTTTCATACAGAGTTCTGAGGTCACAGGAGAATTCATTGGGTTTACCAATGGATCCCACTGGAACATTGTAGACGTCGTAATGCCGCCCTCTTTAACTTAAGTTTACTATTTTTTTTAAGGTTACTGTTAACTACCAAGGTTTTCTAAGAAATGTCTCAAGAAAATTTCTGAATCCTTAATGACTTCCTGTGTCCTGTTCTTGTTCAGGGCAACTGAGTCTTGTGCGATTGTTAAAACAATGTCTGGCAAAAAGTGGAGAAACCTGAGCCAAACTGGAGGAGGAGGCAAATGTGCCAAAAGAAAAAAAGTACGTAAATGTAATCCAAAGTTCTAATAAGTATCCAAAGGGTTTTCTCCGAAAAAGCATTCACAACACACTTTCATCATGTTTTAAAAACATTCTTTTCAAATGCTTTGTGATGATATGAAAAAGGTATCTCAGGTGCACAGTGAGTTAAACAAAAATCTTTAAATAAGACGGAACTTTTAAAGTGAAAAATAGGAAGCAGTCCCTTCTTCAAAGTATGTGCTTGCATATCAGAAACAAGTGAAAACATCCCTTGTCATACTTCATTTTGACTTGCATCAAATCAGGAGCTGTGAGGGGTGTGTGAACCCCCTGCCCTCTAATCCTGGCTAAGTGTTTCATCAATGTGTGTTTTACAAAGCAGGAGTAATCCAAGCACATTATTCACACATGGCCCATATCTGGAAGTTTAAGTGCCATTGCTTGTTGCCGGGGTTTGTGTGAGACCTCTCTGAAGTATCTGCGCTCAACTGTATGAGCCTGTCTGCCTGTCTGCTTCCCATGATGCACCTCCCCATCTTCAGCCCTGGCGAAGGCAGTGAAAGAGGCCATTGTTCCTATCACTCTGAGGCATGTTGCATGCACTTCTGACACAGAGTGGGAGAAAATATTCCCTTTATACCCCTGGAATGTCTTTGAATCAGTCAATTCTGTATGAATAAATACTGCTCTTTAGCAGACTTACAGAGTAATGGTTTACAAAGTCTTTAGCCACAAATGTGCGTGTGTTGCAAACAAAGTTATGTATAGTAGAAAAAGAAAAAAGATGAGTTTTCAAATCAAAAGCAACACCTTGTTTTATGCTAATTTCCTTCCTCATTGAGGCATTTTTTCATTTTTAAGCCTGACCTGGACCTCCAAAGCCTGATTCAAATGTCCTTTGAATCAAGCGATCTCCGAACACTTTGCTAGAGAACAAGTGGCGTGTGAGACCAGGACTTCTCTCCTAATTCCTTTCTTTTCTCAACTGATCTTTGCTTGATGTACAGCAAACCTCATTTAGAAAAGCTTGCAGCTTCTCTCATGGATTTTTCCTGCATGATGTAATGTTTTGATGGTCCTCTCTGTAATATGCCATGCGCAGTGACATCAAAACAAAAGAAATGTCCTCCCTCTGAAAGGTGGACTTCTCTGTCTTCTCAGGCAGATCATTTATGCTTCACATACCATGAGACCCTTTGAATCCCCTAAACAGGACGTTCTTTGCTTTGACGTGCGTGAGAATGTTTTATCCTCTCTGTTCTCAAGTTCCAGGCCACGTGAAATCCTAATAGAAGTGAGGCTTCCTGATCCTATTTTGGAATCTATAATGCAGATCCTTATTTTTGTTTTTTATGTTTTTTACAATCCGAAGCTGGGTTGTAGTAGCCATTGCTACTTGGGATGTAAACCAAGAGCGCTATGCAGAGGTCATGAAACACTGCCCCATCCGTCAGCCGTGAGTCTATTTTTAACCCTGCTGTATCACGTATCACCTCTTGCCATTTAGTTCTTTTGTTCGGTGAGGAGGGATATTTCAGGACACTCGGGTAGCGTGGGAGGCGAGGTGAGGCGGATCCTCTCCCCAACAATTGATCTTCCTTTTGCTTCGCGTGTGTGTGTGTGCAGGGAGGTAAAGCCCACGCCTGCCACTGACCTGTTGCATGGGTTGAAAATGTGCTCTTCCCATTCATTAGGCTGGGCGGCCCGCTCTGCTACCAAGAGCTTTCACTACATCTGTATTTGTGGTCTCTGATAGGATCCAGATGGCAGTCTGGAACACCCGTGCAGACCCCGTATAAGCTTCACATATGGCAAACAGTAAAGGAATATTTTTAAAGGAGCCTTGCACCCAGGTCACTGTTCAAACAAGTGATGGTCCATGCATTTGTTAGTGCAAGTGTTGATATTTAATATACAGTGAATGGTGTCTCTCTGTTGCAATTTGAACAAGGTTTGGCCAGGTGTGTGCAAATATCACACTGCTGGAATCAGTGGAACTGACTCTCTCCAATGACAACAGTATCTCAGTTGTTGATTAACATCCCTAAATCCACTTCCTGTAACCTGGATTCGAGATCTGTCTTCACAGCCAGCAAATTCAGATCTTTCAAAAGTAGTTCAGGTGATTTTTTTCTGTTATTCCTTCATTGCAGTCCACTAAACCTCTCTGGCAGAAAATCCCAAAAGACAATCTTTCCTTAAAAGTGTCTTAGAACATGTTCTTGAACATTTCTTTGTGTAGCACTTTAATGTACTCAAAGACACTGTTTTGGATGTCGTAACTTATTCTGTAAACGATATATAAGCCTATAAGTGAGGAGTATGAAAACTAAAGTAGAGGCAGCCACAAAGTTTGATAAATGCCATTCAAACAGAGATTTAGAAAGTGGTATTTGTTGAGTTTAGAGGTCTAGTCAGTGATCAGGACAAGACTTAATCTCCTTGAGGGAAAAGCCCACAGGCCTGTCTGCCACTGTATTTGTTTGGGTTGGGTTATGATCCTCCTATCCCGTCTGCTGCTGCTGCTGTGTTTTGCTCGGATTTTTTGCTGCTATGAATGTGGCGAGGGAATGTGTGTAGGGCGGGGTAATGGGGGGGTTGGGGAGGGGAGTGCAGGAATTCCCACTCACTTGGCTCATCTTGCATTTGCTCTACTCCTGAATCTCCCCCGCTGCACATGGAAAAAGGGGGTGTTTTGTTTGTGAAACAGCGCTCTCTGGGTTGTGCACGCCATCCTTGTTTTCCAGGCACAGGGACCCGGGGACGCGCCGCACAATGTGGCAGTTCGGTTAGCAGGAGGAGCACTGCTGAGTTCATTAATCCGCCTGTCAAGGGCCCCTTTTTGCTTTTATTTTTAGCCAAAATCCATCAGGCCTGACAAGTGGGGCAATTTGAGCCAAGTCGAGGGCAGCGCTCCAGGTCCCTTCCACAAAGTCAATCTTCTCCTCCTCTCTTGGGAAAAAAAAACTCAGGACAGCCCTGCTTCCAGGCCTGAGGTTTTGTTGAGTCATGTGAGATCATATACACAAAAACACAGGAGAGGTGGGGGCTGGAGGTGGAGGGGGCTGCAGGGAAATGAGGTGGGTGGGGTTAAGGTCAGGGGCAGCAGGGGAGCTAAAATCTGCTCACAGGCCAGCAGACAGCAAATGCGCTGGTGCTAGCCTTGTATAAGGTAATGTCTCGTTGGGGTGGGACGTGTGCACAGATTTATTTTAATACACCGCCGGTCTTGCCAGTGGGGGGAGGGATGTCGAGCCTGCCAGCTTGTCCCAGGACCACTGTCACACTTCAGACAAGACGGGACTTTTTTGTAGACAAACCCACCACAGGCGAATAAATAGCACTGAAAGGAGGCAAGTTTCAGTCCTAGTTTGACCTTTTAATCTGCATGAACAGACTGGATTGTTTTTTCCATCCCATTAATGCTGTTTGAACTGGTTTTCCTCATGCCGTCCTCATGCGGCTAGACCTCTCACCGATGCATGTTTTGAGTGAATTGCCCTGCAGAGAGGTCTGGATTTGGCATGTCAGTCTTGTATTTAGCATCGCAATGATACAGTATGAGTAGCTGCCTTTGGGGTGGTTACACTGCACTGAGGCGATAGGCGGCCGTAGCATCACACCTGAGAGAATATGTCATAGTCGGCCTTTTTACGTTAATTTAGGCTGTGTGCAGCCTTCATCTTTTGTTCAGCAGTAGAATAGAGAACTTACATAATCGTGTTGCCACTGTCAATTTTCTTTTTCCTTTTTTTTCCCTTTGGTTTTAGCCACGCTGGCAGTGTGACTCAAGGGATGGCAATGTCATTCAGTCTGTCCACCACTTTGTCCTGAAATATCACAATGATGATCCTGACTTTTGCATTAGATTGACCTTCTTGTTCCTTAGAGTGTCTCAGCATCTATTGGATGAAATGCTATAAAATATGGTTCAGATATTATTGTTGAATTATCATAGTTTTTGGGAACCCAGACCTTTCACATAGCACCATCATTTACACCACCAAATTTTCTTTTTATTTCAATAACTGGAAGATTGCCAAAACTACGACGGTGAAAATTATATTATGACATTAAAATAGCTCACAGAACAACTGTGACTAATTACAGAGATGCTAGCATATACTCTTCATCTTGTTGTACATTTGAAAGCAGAGAGTGAAAGCATGCCTATCTAGCATCAATAAAGGAATCTGAGTTCATTTTGGTGTCGGATTGGCACGGATTGATACTATCAGGTGCAGTGTTAACTCAGTGGCTGGTAGCCAGGGGCAGTGATGCCCAATAAGTTCTACTTCAATGTAAAATATGCTCCAAGATGGGAAAATCTTTATTTTGCATTAAGTTTTTTCATTGACAGCAGTATTAGCTTTGCAGAACAGGTCAGGCTTTTTTACATGGCAGATATTTTCCATTATGGAATTAAACTGTTTAGAGGACAGCCAGGGGGTTAATGATATTTACAGCCTATAAAAAAAGCACCAACACTCTCACAAGACATAAATCAGCACTGTCTGTCTGCATTGTGTGTTCTTAAGCATGGTGGAAACAAAGCTGTACACTGCAGTGCCAACCCCTTCGACCCCACCTTGAAGGTCACAGAAGACGAGAGTTAATGACCAATACACGGGGCAACTTTAATGAGCCCTGCACAAGTGTTATTTAGATTCCATTATAGCCTGTCTTCCTACTCCCGTTAGAGCTGTCAAGAGGCTGTATATCCTCCGTCTGTGCATGTGTGACTTTTGTCTCAGGGAAGTATTATGCTTCCATGTGGTTATATGTGCATGGGGGGGAATGTAAGGAGATGCTTTATATGAAGATTCATACAAGGAAAAAACACCAAAACCATAATTCTGATGCTCTGTGTGCCATTACTGATTTTTAAAATGTGCATATATTGAGGAAATATGCAACCCTATTAGCTGTTAGCTTAGCTACTTAGCTTGCAATCTGACAGTTGGCAGCACAACACACTGCTAGGTCTACTAGCTACCTGTATGTGTGAACACTGCATTAGCGGTTAGCTCTCCAGCTAGAATAGTTTCAAAAAATAGCTTTGCAAGTATCCATTACCTCAACAAGCACCTAGTACCACCTTTACAACCTTTTTACTTATTGGTGCAGTCATTTTGGTGCCAAAGCTATGGCTGTGGTCAGACATTGGTAAAGCCAATGTTTCCCTCTTTCAGTGTGACATCACACATTGAAAAACGCCTCCATCCATATAGCTTTTATCAAAAGTGTGAAATGTGTTGCTTTGTTTCGTATGCGCTGTGTCTTGTGGAGTTGTGAAGTGGGAAAAATAAAAACAAGTAAAGCTATTATTGATTTTAAAAAAAAGTCTTTGTAAATAGCTCATAAGAGACTGCAGTAGGTAGAGTGCCGGTTAAAATCAATAATGTAAATTTTGCAATTATTTCACTCTTGCTGAAATGGAAATAACCCTTGCAAACGGATGTGGTTCTCCATACTTGTGGATTCTGTTAAGGACGTTGTTTTCTTCCAATCTATTGATGCATGCAAATTCCTACTGTGTTGTCAAGACCGTAGGCTGAAAGGATGCCTCGGGAAAAAAAAAAAGCTTTAGGAAGTTTGGGGCTGTATCCATGGACCATGGGAACAGCAGAGATGGATAGGGAACATGGACAAAAGCGGATTTTCTTTTCTGTAAATCAGAGTTTACTTACCTTCTGACACAGAACGGAAAAAGGAGCCGGCTGAAAAATGTTCTGTAACGTGGTGGAAGTTGGGGTCATTGTTCTGCCGGTTCATTTCTGTACTGCAGCCGTGGATCCGAGGTCCCATCTCCATGGAAACCATTATGTGGGGCAATTGGCGGCAGAGCACTTTAGAAATCTCCTTGGAATATATTAGTAGCTGCAAAAGCCCCACTCTCCTCACCTTCAACCTCCCACCATTGTCTCGGAGCTAGTTTACTTCAGGCGCTGTTCTCAGAATTTCAGGCCTCGGCTCAGGAATGTTCGACCTATAGTCTGTCTCCACGCAGGGAGGTAAAAAACAACCGAGCTGCTCTCGGCTGAGGTTTGAAATCTCAAATAAACAAGTTGTAACCTGCAAACTTGCCACCAGTTTATCTCAGATCTGAATCTGAATTCTCATCTTATACAGAATAAATCAAATGGAAAGAGAAGAATTTCATTGGCTCATAAGGACTAGAGCATCGCAGAACCCTCAATTTTGACTTTGATCGGAGAAATGAAATTATTTGCGCTAGAGAGCAAAAGAACCACATATAGTTTTTCCTGATGTGGCAAAAAAAACAAATAAGACGAAGAATTCATATGGAGCAGATGTGCTGAGACTCAAATTTCACTGAGAATGTACTGCTGATTCAGAATGCTCATTGACTTGTCAGGCTGTGTGCGCGTGTCATTAACTCAGCCGTACCTACTGAACAGGGCGCTCTAAATATATACATTTTTTTCCTCATTCACATTGATATTACCCTTTTTGCCCTTCACAGACATTTCCCTCTGGTATTTTGTCGGCAGAATAGGTTCTCACACCTGAAATGCTCAGCAATCTTAAAGCCTATCACCTGGGATTGCTCAAAGGCATTCAGTGCAATAACCATTTTTTCCTTTTTTAGATAACAAAAAAACATTTTCTGATTTCTGTGCTGTGGCATGTTTTTATTGAGCAGGAAAACAAGCGTTCTAAAGATCTGCTAACCCATCTGGCTGAGGTGATTAGCAAAAGCTGAGGCAGATGGTGCCACGGCCAGATTCTGCATTGCTTTAGGGGTGTATTAATCTGCACATTCAATGGACAGAGCTATGTTTGGCTATGAGAATTATTTTTTGCATTACATGAATAGGAGTGATCAAGTCTTTTCCAGCAGTGTGTGAGTTTTTTTTGTAGCTGGCTCATTTACCGCGGCGGGCCGATTGACTGGGACCCTCAGGATGTTTTTGTAAGGGGACGAGGGGGGGACGGAGGGCAGGCGGTATGTGGACCTTCCCCTCTTCATCTACAGCAAACACACTAAAAGTGAATGAGCCACGCAGCAGATCTACCCCCACCCCCCCTTTGCTGCTGGCAGGCGGGTCTGGAAATGTTGACACACAGAGTGGAGAGCAGCCCCAGAAACCCCAGGAATCCCCCCGAGAAGACGCTGGGCGGGAGGGTGAGGTGGAGCTTTGGAATGCACTCGGAGGAGTCAGTCACTTATTTACTAGTTGAACTCGGTGAACCCTGCCTTAGTCAGCCACTTCCACCGCGGCCAGTCTGTCCCACCCCTCCCTCCCACTTCCCTCTCTGTTTTGTTCTTTAACCTACCCTAATGCTCATCGTTCGCTCGCCCCTCCCCTTTCATCCCGTTATTGACAGACACTTTGCTTCTTGGATTTTCATTGGCCGGTATCTTGCAATGCACTAAGCACAATTATTCAGCCCCCACCTGACCCCCGTCACCCTGTTGATCCACATCCAGCCGCAAACGTTGAGGTTATAAGCACATGATGAGTAAAAAAGCAAATGTCAGTGGGAATGTGAGTCAAGCTAGGGTGTGTGTGTGTGGAGAACAGACGGCCATCAGTATGATTCCACACTTTTACAGAAACACAGTAGCTCTGCTTGGGTAGAATCAGACTTTATAAAATACTAGCAAAATCAAATTTTGTCCTGATTGAAAATTCATCCACTCGCTGTTGTTCTTCAAGCACTTCCACTTCTGCCTCTCAACTACTAGCTTCCAACTGTTGTGTGAGCGCGGTCCCTCTTTCTGTAATTGTTCTTTCATTTTCCAATAAAGCCATTACAGAAAATGTATGGTGATATACAGACTCCACGTCTGTTGATAGAAACAGGATCTTAAAGCCAGGGCCTCAGCTTGAGGGAAGCATCTTGAGAGGAGGTATAATGATTAATAGCTGCCTCTCTGTCCACTGATCTGATGAGAAAACGATAATCCATGAATCTGAAGGAATCCAGCATTGTGCTGTCAGTGGTACTCTCTGCATATCAATTACTATCACTGGGCTATATCAATTGGCTTCATCTGAATTCAGCATAGAAGACACCAGAGCTTTGCACAAAAATGATAGCATAACATGTCATGTATTCTAGTATTGAAATATAGAATAGATTTTTTTTAAACAAAAGTGCAGATGGGTGTGTGTGTGTGTGTGTGGATATTGAATGAAGAGTCAGAAGACTGCTCGGAACAAGCTGTTCTCACGTCAGCAGCGGCCAGCGTGAATGTGTTCAGCATGGTGCCGTTTCTGCTCACTTTATCACCTTCGTCCGGCTGCGGGACTGATCCATGTCACCGGCTTACCCATTATAGCAGCAGCTTTTGTATGCCTACATGTGTTGCATTTGTGTTTCCCCCAACTCCAGCAAGGAGATGAAATGTATTTGTCTGTTAGTTACTAGTAATTTGGTAAAAGCATCAAGCAAGGTATGGTGGTTGATATTGTAGGTAAAACTGGATCCAAATGCAGCTCTAGGAGTTTTTTTTTAAATAATTTTCTTAACATTGGGAATGTCTTTTTGAACATTTGCATATCTGTCATAAAACGCTCCATTATGTTGATATTAATCATGAGTCTCCCTTGATTACCTTTAGCTACGCGTGTTTTGGTCCTGAAGTCGTTTTGTGTACCTTTGGTAGAGGTCTCCAAGTTCAGGACTATTTACACTTCCCTTTCTCACTCGTAAGTTAACAGTGGTTTATGAAGCCTCAGTTTGTGAAGCCAACCCACAAGTCACCTTCAGTGTGTGTATGAGGCACAATGGGCTTTGGAGACTGGTGTTTGTGTTAAACAAAGAGTCAGGGTTGTTTTTTGTAGTTAACCACCCTAACTGTGTCCACTACTTTAATATGTTGGAAGTTGTTTTTCACCCCAATCCTGCTCTTTTACCCTAACTTTAGTCAGGTGGTTTTATTGAATAATACTGTTCCTGTGAAGTTTATTTTGAAAAGCCACAAACTGTAACTGGTGTACAGCGACACAATGTCCTCGACACGTCCAAAACTGAAGCAAAGGTTTTCCTATGCATTGGTATCATACAGACAAAGCATCAATATCTGTGCATTCACATTCTCTTCCCCAACTTGGTTGACCTAAATGAGGTTAAATATGACTTGATCTGGTCTGATGTGCTCTGGTAATGTTGACCGTTTCAAAATGATTGACAATGATGACAGGGAAAGCCAAAAAGTAGGTTTTGGAAATACTCAAACCAGACATTTAGTTGTTTTTTGATAAATTAACAAGTAAACTTATCATTTAAACTATCTTTTTTTGAGTCTGGGCCATTATTCTTTCTTGAGTAAGTGAATATATTGCACAGATTTTTAATAAACCGCACCGCACAACTTCTCTTACAAACCTTAAATTTGAGTATGGTGTTGATCACCTGTCAGTCAAACAGTGTAATCTGTACTGTCACGCAGTTTCTGTTTGTGCAGGTGCACCATTTTCTCTCTCTATTCATACATGGTGGCTTGCTCTGCTCTTTTTCTAAATTGAAAAGTTACTACTGTTGCCGGTGGTCTTGTTAAAAATGCTTCTTTTGTGGCTGCTGAAGATCTTTCCCACATGTTTCCCTTGAATGACAGTTGAGCGCAGTCTGTATTTTTGCCTGTGGGTAAGGAGCAGCTAGAAAAAGACAGACGCTGTCCCAACACTCCCCCAAGACAAATCATCCAGTGAGCGAGTGCGCCTTTTGTTTTTTGTTGTACTTTTTGTTTTGACTCTCCACATCCCGGCAAAAAGTAGGTCACGGGCTGACCGAGGTAAAGTATGAGGCAGCAGTTTGCCGTTCGGCCCCAGTCGAGGCCGATTGTGTCAGGAAGCTTGTTGCAGAGGAGACGTTAAACACACAAGTTCCTGTTTGACATCTGTTTCCAGCAAGACTCGCTGTCTGGCCTCAGAGAGGTGTCGTTCACCTAGCTGCTCTATCAGCCAGGTTTGTCGGTTTAACTGTTCTGTGACCTCTTCCTCCCCTCCCTTCCTAGAGACCCAAAAAAATTATGATGACGTGCCTATCATTGACTCTGTGCCCAGAATAATGAAATCTTCGGAGATACAATCAGGAAAGACAGGTCCTTACGCAGGCAGCTACCCTGCTTGACTGCAGACCCTCAGGGCTGTGAATAATTAACCAGGTGTACAGTATATTTAAGGAGACACTGTGTATGTGTGTGTGTGCAGCAGCTTACACCTGATTGATAGGAATGATCACGTCCTGTCATTTTAAACTTAAAAAATCCTCAAATTGTAGCTACCATGAAGGCATAATCTGAAACAGAACACCGCTGGCATACATCAGGGTTTGTTGTTTCCCTGAGCTGCTCAGAGATGGCTCTAATTTGTTTTTCCGTCATCAATAAACCGGTTGTAAACCTCCGCCTGCCCTCCACGGGCTTCCCTCTGTACACGTATGAAGGCGGACACACAAGCGGTGTATTTTTAGTTACGGGGAGATACTGTGACATACCAGATATCACAGGACAAATTATACCTCCTACTACACCTTGCTTCACGTGAAACCCTAGATAGGCTGAGCCGGAGTTAGACAGCGACCCGGCCCCGCGGGCAGAGCTGATGTCAGAGGCAAGACTGAAAGGCAACACGAATGAGTGACAGAGTCCAGGCAGAGGGCCAGCAGAGCACAGGATGAGCCGGGGCACAGTGTTCCTGTGTCGCACAGCGAAAGGTGTCATTGCTGCTTCTACCCGGACTCCACGATTCAATGATGTGATTATCAGTAAGAGAAAGTCACTAGTCACTTGGGCTATTATTTAGTCCTTAATTCCCATTATATCAAAACAAGCAAAAAAATTAAAAAAATCTGTTTTGTTTCCAATACAAGACAGCTCCTTTCAACAACTAAAATCAGCTGATAGTACAGGCATTTATACTTTTATATGAGTTAAAATATTAATAACACACTATATAAATACTTTCAAGCTAAAGCATTCAAACATTTATAGAGGTAATGCTACATTAGCATAGCCTTCAGAGACAGAATAGAATCATTTTATTACATACTGCATTATTACTAATACTAATTGTATTCTTTATTGTGCTATATTTACTTGACTACAAAAACAAAACATTGAAAATAAAATACAATTTCCGTTGTTGAGATGTGCAAATTGGTGATATAACATGAGCCCCTTGACAGTATATATAATTACTTCACCCCACGGAGTGGGAGTGAAGTATTGTTTGGGGCGGCGGTGTCTGTCTGTCTGTCTGTGTTTCCGCTGCATATACATCCTCTGGCCAACAGAGGGCGCTGTGGGGTGAAGTCTGCCATCTCTGATTGCCTTGTTTTATATTGCAATGTCCATTTATTCTCATGACACGATACATTTTCTGGACACGCAGGTGAAAAAAAAATCTATATAATTTATCTCGATTGGAGTGTCTTGTGCTAAATCCAATACACTAATGACCTGATTGGTGCAACGCTTCTTGAAGTGTAATACTGCCTTAAAACAGTCCTGCATGTTGACTTGCTCTTAATAACATAATGCAACAGAGACGAGGCAACGGTCCAGATCATCTGACCTCTTGTGATTTTTGACCCATCAGACTTGGTTGTAGCTATCAGCAATCACTTTGGTGATTTCAGGGGTATGCAGTGTGGAGCATTGACATGAATTAGCATTGCCAAAGTCTTGCAATGTATCAATAGATTCTTTTACTAAATGCCATAGCATTACTTATCATGCATTAGATCAAAAGAAGTGTTCTGCCCACTTCACTGCTCAGAGAAGGCAGATTTTCTGCCGTCAGGGATGTGATACATTCTGATTATGTGAATGTTAAACCCCTGTACATTTTCCTGTGTGGAAACAATGAGAGGTAGTGGGCCCAGCCTACATTTCCACTGATTTATTTGGGGGTTGAAGCATTACAGTGGGTGATTCACATTTTCCACTTACTGTAAAGCTACTGGCAGCTGAGGGTTCACTGTGAGTAGTTTGTTAGCTGCTAGCATGATGAGACAGCATCTTCAAAGTTTTTCTGCACAAAGTTATTATGCTGTTATATAGTGACATGTTTACATTGTTAAGCAGACTTCTCTCCTTTAAGTAAATGAGTAAGAATGCAGAGTGAAAGCAGCTGCCTCTTTTTAATGATTGCATTGCTGCAAAAACCAATTTAACCACGAGCCATGAAAAAGCTGCTACCCATTCTGTGCGATTGTGCACTTCAGGACTTTGGAATCTCAGCAGTATTGATGGGGCCGTGATCGATAAACCATGAAGAGAAGGAGGAGGCTGGAAAAAACAAATCGGCTTGGTTTCGCTCAGAGTATGTGGGAGGCAGTGGGATGAGACAGGAAGAGAAAGAAGAGAAAAAAGAGCTCTGTTTGTTGTTGCTCCCCAGCGCTCCGGGCTGAGATCAGACTAATCAATAGCAGGGATAATGTGGAGATGAGTAGTATGACATCAATATTAGGCGCAGAGGCCCAGCAACACCATTGTGCTGCTCGCCAGCTCGCCCTGTGCTGAGTAAACAGTGGCTCCCCAGGGAGAAGGAACTCATTGATGGGTCCCTTCAGCCTCTTGCCTCCCATACTTGGCCACCTCATCAACAGTGGGGACTTTACCTGCTGGCCAACAGAGGACAAGGAGACCAGGTCGATCAGCAGTTAAATACGACAACATCTTAGTGGTTTGTGACATTGATGGACTCCCCTCCCTCCATTCCGCCACTCTCACACCGAGCATTTTTATTGGATTGTGAAATAAATCACAGAGGTTCTGTTGAGACGATTCGTAGGGGTGATTGAGTGATCTTCCTTTTATGGAAGGCTAGGATTTCACTGACGCCTCATGATTTTACAACAGCTTTCATGTATGTGAGAGTTTGGTTACAAAATTTGTTCAGAAACCAAATCTCATTTACTAGAAAAACTTAAATACTCTGGTCCTTTTTTAATTACGTTTGAACTAACTTGTTTCCCATCATCACACCACCCTGGGTACCACAAAGTGTTTGGTACTCTTCAAAACAGATTTTTTTTTTATTCCTCAATAGATTGATATTTTTCAGCCATGAACGCTGTGTGGCTATAGGAATGGCACTCAGTGTTGTGCTCTGTTTAGTGATTGCTTCATCACTGTGATCTTGACAAATATTGGATGGATTTTGAGGACATTTTAGACATTCATGGTCACCAGAGGAAGCCCCTTTATCTCCATAAGCACCACTATGAAGTTGAGATTTGAGAGTAGTGATGGGCAGAAGCTTGTTTCAGATGTTCCTGGTCTCCAGAGGATGAACCCTAACAACTTTTTTGATCAGCAGAAGTTGAAGGTTTTTTTATGTATTTCCTGAAATATCTCAACATCTGTATCATGGTTTGGTGTATTGAATGTGTCTAGCACCACTGTGAGGTTATTTCTTTTGTTTTGAGTGCAATATCTGAGCTTTCTAAAGAATCTGCATGGACTTGTCTACAGCAGACCTTAAAAGACAATTCAATTAATGCATTTGGTGTTTAGTTGGGATAACTTAAAGAATAATTAGCTGCAATACATTTGTGCACTCATTGATGGGAAAATAGCTTAAACTAGTGGGTTCTGCTTCAAACATCAGAGCTCTTCGAGGCGCTGCACAACAGTTTGATGAACAGCTGCAATTCCCCTGTGTTTCATGCAGTAGCAGAATAGTTAGAAATGATAGGGATAATCATTCTTCAAGAAATGACTGAGTGAGCCCACTGCCGGTCTAGTCATGGTCATCTCTTGGGCTGTGCTGTTTTGGTGCTGCTTCAAACTGTGGAACCTCAGAAGAGAGAGCACAAGCAGTAAATCCCCAATACAATCAAAGCGCTTAATGTGTGGATCTGCTTTTGTCTCTTTAAGAATTTCAGTTTTGTGCTGATCTGCACATTTTCTGGATTAGTTGGAGGACATCATACTATCTGTCACTCTGTTTTTGACAGTACACAGAATACATGCCACTTTTACTTTGGAACCCAGGACTATCAATCATAAGCATGGTGATTTTGTTCATTTGTAGTATCATGATTTCCATCTAAATGATGATTCCATCATTGGGAACAAAACAAGTTGTCATTCCTAACATAACCAAGTTTGTTGGGGGCACTGTTTAACGCAGTAGCCGAGGAGTGCAATTAATATAAGCTATTGAAAGTATTGAAATGGACTGCGGATGATGTAAATATAGTCTGTGCATTTCATTTGTTTCTGAAGGCCTCCATTGGCCTACAGACCACACTTTGCACAACTATGATTTGAATCATTTCAAACATCTCTGATCCCAGCTTTTACAATGTCATGACTCTGCTGTAATTTAATCGGAAAGTAAATATATTTGGGGTGAAAAGAACAAGCAGTTTGACTCTTGGACTTTGGTGATGCAATTTCTTTTTTCCAATATTGTGCAATTTCATAGATTCATTGATTCATCAGTTAACAACAAATATTTAACGAATCAATGCAAAATAAAAGTGTTGGATGCAGTAGACAAAAAGGTTACCTGCACATTGTACTTTAAAAGAGAACTATATATCAGTAGAAACAGAAATAACATTTGACAAAATAATATTAATCCCAGGTTAATAACTTAACCCCAGTTGATAACGTTTTACATCGCTAACCACAACTGCAGGTA
>CAFUXE010000077.1:780214-796191 GCA_903364295.1 Serranus cabrilla
TTATTGTATCAATAGACAAACAGTCCCTGAGAGTCATTCATGGTGCACTGAGATGTACTATTAGGCTTGTGGAACATTTTCTGACTCATTCTTGGCTTCCTCCTTCATAATATGACTCAGAGGCACAGGGTGTAAAAAGTTTCAGACTTCAGAGCATTCTTCTGTGTGTATCTGTGTGTGAGGGGCAGAGAACAAATGTAAAAGGCCCATACTGTATTTATGAAATTATGTAATCAGATTACAAATGTGAAAGGAGCTTGAGTGGCCCCAAGTTACAATTCTAGAAGTAGCTTATCCTGTTAATGTGGCTGTTCCAGGAAGTCACTGTACATCTGGTGTATTTTCTGAACATTTAGAGGTTAAATTCATGAAATATATATGTGTTGTTTGAATCATGACAAATCATGCATTTATGAAAGTGTTAATCCTCTCACCAGCCACTACTCATTATGCATAGAAGTCTTTTGGGGGGTTTTACTGAAAGCCTTCAAAAGAAACTGATGAAGCATATAAATGTAATTTATGCCTCACCTTTCACAACCCAACTGATCTAATTGGGTCTTTTTACCGGTTCCTGCATTCAAAAAATCAATTTAACCAAACTTTTCACCAAGATTCTTTGTCAGTTTGGTGTGCTAATTTAACCATTTTCAAATATGAAGTTAGGAAGGCCTCTCCTGTCATTAAACAGAGCTTTACAGGTAGAAATAAGTGGTAGTTTAAAGTGACTACTTAAAGTGTTACTTAAAAGCATGGCGCAAAACCATGAGGCGCGAAAGTTTTTGTTTGTCACTTGGGACACATTCGCGTTCTCCTGGGTGAAAGTCCGACGTTTGTTCATTCGTTAATATTATAGAGGGCAACAGATGACAGTCTAAATTATGAATATAAGGTGTATTTAGCTTTACAAAGGACCTATGGGAAACCAGTCTCAGTAGATTAGTGAACTCCATCTCTAGCATAATGCTCATATTAACATCCAAACCCTTCTTCCAGTCCTGGATTTTATTGAAGATAATTGGGTATGTATGAAGAAAGAAAGTATGTATAAGGTGTGGTTAGGTTTAAGCAACTAGATCAAATATTGGGAGCATGGTTAACAAAAAGGCAAACATGATTTTCAGGCCTGTGACAAGAACTCTGAACGAAATCCCAACCACACCCTTAACTTCTGCTTCATTCTGTCTTCCGATATATATTTTACTTGCTAACTCTACAGATGAAGCATATCATTAAAACTAAGAATAAATCAGGAAGTCAAAATATTGAAAATACTAGAAGAATTGCATGGAAAGTGAAAAAACACCACGCAAACCAACAAAATGTATAGCACAATGCATGTTTGGACTCAATGAGACAGACATTACGTAAAAAGGTGGAGAGTTTTTCTTGTTATTATGCATTATTAATAATAGGAACATTATTATAAACCATGCAAATATGTCTGATAGGCCTCTTTAATGCCAAACAGACATGTTTGCATATACTGAGTCATCCTCCCAACACAGTATGGTCATTTAAAGTGGGTGCATGAATGTGTGTGGGCCTGCACTGCTCTATATCTGTGGGAATGGGGAAGTGAAATAGATCCCAAATGTCCCCACCGCCTCCACCTCCAACCTGTGCGTCTGTGTATGTGTCTGTGGAAGAATGGGAGGGGATGCATGTCCTGCGGCAACCCCGGTGCTTTGTGAGCTGTTTACGAGTCTCCTCTGTAGCCCGGCGCCTCCCACCCCTCCACCCCGTCACCTCACCGAAGAGAGTTTGTTGTGACGAGCCTGAGCAACTGCTAGAAACAAGATTACTACAGTCACACAGGATGTGAAAGAGTTTAGAATAAGTCAGGTTTTTACATGCACCGTGACAATTTGCATCTCGAGTGTGACTGTTAATTCCTCGATCACAAGCAGATAAGTAAAAAGCTTACAGTGTGTCTTTTAAAAGATACAAACTAAACAGCAGCAGACAGTTTTTTTGCAGCAGCTCTTCCCTCAAATAACCTTCAGTCAGTGGAGGGCTGATCAGAGGACCATGACTCACTCTGAGCTGTTGTCCTGACAGGTGAAGTCTGGGCTGAAGCTTTTATGAGTTCTGCGAGCTGCAGAGGTGAGAAAAGTTCACCAAGTGAGATGAGTGAGGACCAGAGGCACTGCTGAGCCACGCTATTAAACGGCGCTCATGCCGAAGCTTGTGTGCAGGGACTGAGATCCCTGAGATACTGCGCCAAAGGAATGTAGAGTACTTCATAATCAACACATAACAACTCAGAACGAAGACTAATGAAAAGTTTTTATAAACATTTGCACGCCTGGAACTTGTTCTTGTGGTATTTCAGTTAAGTGAATACACACAGGCTGATTCATATTGTACGTTTTTAACCGTTTTCCTACAACTTCTGATTGATTGAACTTCTCTGATTGATTTTCAGACTGTTGAGATATAATTATCAAAATGCAGTTAAAAAGAAACAAAGTTTACATGTTTTCTAGGCATCTAAAACCCAGTTATAACGAACAAAGAGAAAAGAGCGAGTAGGTTTCATAAACATGATTGTGATTTTGTTTTTTTGTCCAACAAATATTACTCTCTGCATAGTTTTGTTTCCTAGCTGCAAATAGCAAACCTAAGTCTGTCTGTCCGTCCGTCCGTCCGTCCGTCCGTCCGTTTACAAAATAACTCAAAAAGAACTGCACGGATTTTGGATTCTCGGACAATGTGTGTATTGGGACAGATAATAAGATTTTGGTGGTGATCGGTGATCCGGAACACCATCTGGAATTTATATTGCGAATTTATATTATTGCGTCAGTGACCATATTGCCTTTGCTAACTGCCGCCATCTAGTGGATGAATGCCAGTAAAAAAATGCTTTCAATATAATCCTTCAAGTATGCAATGTGGTATTGCGTAAGTGACTGACCCTATTGCCTTGGTGGAGGTCTGCGCTCTCCAAGTGCTTTTCTAGTGTCAGATTTATGCTATATGTTTTCATTTATAATCATGAATTAGCAATTTCTGAACAGTAACGTCAGCCAAAGATTCATTACTACAGAACACTTTAACATTCTTACTTTGGAGGTCAGGTGATTTTTCTTTCCAGTTACTTTCAACAGTCCACATGCTTCTGCAATGATGAAAAAACAACGCTTTCTAGTTTCTACCCAGAAGTTAAACCAGCTGAGATTTACTCTCTATACAATGGCTGAGAAGCATGTGTGTCCACAGTGCTATTGAGCTCATGCTGGCTGTGAGTCGATGGCTGGCTTTACATTAAGAGCATATTGAGCAGCGAGCCGGGCCATGCACGGGGAAGTGGGACATGTGCAGGACTTTACCGTGGACGGAGGGCAGAGAGAGCAGCTGGTTAGGGTTGAATACCTACTTCTCACATTCTGAACAGAACCCATTCATCAACTCTTGGACTATAAATCACCTGCTATCACATCATCCCTAGTGCATGCTCTTATCTCACTGTGGCGTGGAGAGTTCAGACAGGCTCTGCATACCTTATATATTCTATTGTGTGCCTCTTCTTCTGCTGTACACCGCATGTCTGCTTGTACATCTGGCCATTTTTTATCTTGATTGACAGACTTTTATAGTTTGATTTTGTACTATAAGATCTACGCTATTGCCACTATTGTTATTTTGACTTCGCTTCATGGTAAAACTGAATCCATCAAAAACAACATGGGTAGTATCTTTATCTTTTTTTCTAATCACTCAGTCAGTATTACTCACCAAGTTAATCGTTGAGATCTTATGACAGTGATTCACTTACCAAAAGTTGTGTTTCACATGAACAACATTTCAGGTGCACTCACTATAGGATTTTCCAAATAAAGCAGTTTCGATCATCTGGATACTGCTGGCTTGTGATGTTGCTGAGTTTTCAGATCTCAGTAATTGAAAGAGATTCTAACAAAAACTTTGTTTTGTCGTCACTAATTTTGTGAGTTGATACATAGTACAATAGGCTATGTTCTTTCATACTGAAAAGAAGAAGTTTTTAGATTTAAAACAAATTGATACGTTACCTTTCACCATGTAAATGTAAAATATGTTGAAAACAACATGCATCTTGTTTTTGTTGTGGAGTGTGCCCATTGGCCCCGCAGGAATGCATACCAAGAATGATAGATAATGATGGGAAAACAGGGCCCAGGTCCCAGTGTGATGCTTTAAAGCTATTAAAGGGCAAGAGGTTGAGGCGAAGCCCAGCCTCTTCATGTTAATGTCTGGAATGATTCTTAAAGCCTGAGGGGGGGTTCATGCAGTCTGTGTGTGGTCATGTTTGTCCCCACCCACCTCAGCAGATTAGTTGCACAATTAATGCTGAGCTGAGCAGATTGTCCAGGGTCCGTGAGACACACACCAAGCAGTCCTGAAAGACGTGAATCAGAGGAATCTGTTGTTCTTTTATATATATATATATATAACCACAACTGTATGATGCAGAGATTTATTTTTGCATAATGGAAATGAAGGGCAAAAAATAATGACAGATGAGACATAAACCTAGTTTACTCTTTACCATAAAGCTTTTTATGTTTATTTTTGTCATTTGGCCGGTTTTGGCCATTATGAATCCATTGAAGGATTAGGCAGCTAAAAATAGCCTGTTACGATAGGGGACTTAGTGCACAGTCTGAACCATAAACAAACAAATGGCTATTTTCCTGCGGCTCAGTCTGCCAGCGTTTCAGGGAGTAGTTTGTGGTGTGCAGAGAGGTTGACCTCGGTCAGGAAACAGCGGCAGGATAAAAAAGGGCCATTTAGCCTGTTTGGAGCTTAAGAGTAGCATTCTTGCAGTCGGCGTCCACTGTGTGGCAGCTGCACGGCCGCAGATGAGCTAAAACGCTTAGGACGCTCTAGCGTAGATGTGCATCAATCATGCCTTCCAAGAACTGTGTGCCACTAGAAAAGCCAATGTCCTCCCGCAAACCATCATCCAACGTGTCATTTCAGCCAACGCTGTCTCTCTCATCCTCAAATAGCTGCAGCTTCGTCTGCATTTTTTCCCCAGAGGTTTCCACAGGGCTGATCTGAGTGGAAGGCTGGCCTTGTCCGTCAGTGGCTTTAATATTTGGTCTGAACTTGGCTTTAGATTGAGTGAGAGCAGCAGAGGAGGATGTCCTTTTAGGTTTTCTGCTACCTGTCCAACTGAAAAGTGTAAAGTAGGGTAAAAATGTACGTTTTTCCTGCAATAATTCTTGTTCGTAGCACACAGGCAGTGATATGTTTCTTGCAGCTGGTGCACTAAATTAGGACTTCACCTTTTGATTATTTTCATGATCAATTAATCTGATAATTTGTTTATTAATTGATTGAATGCAGTCTTAAGCAGTGATTCTCAACTGGTGGGTCGGGACCCAAAAGTGGGTCGTGGGCCTTTGCCTGGGCAAAACAAATCCTGGGGTTTTATTTTGAAGGGGATTTTTTTATGCCGTCTATTCACTCTCACAGTTTGTTTTCATCTGCTAATTGAGCATGGCGAAAGTTTGAGTCTTTTTGAAACTTATTCTCACTAGTAGGACTTTTTTATTTAATGTTGAAAGCACTGTTGAGTCTGTTAAAATAAGGTATGTTGCGTTATCTAAGATTTGTTTTTTGTATCTAATTTAGTGTTAAAGGGAATATTTTCCTCTCTAGCATCATTTATCATTAAACTTTTGTTGTGTTGGCATATTGTGTTATTCTGCACTATCCCAGGTTCAATCTGCACTCATTAAATACATTTTAGAAGTTGAACATTTTCTTCCATTTCGCTTGTCATTGCGGGGTGATGGTGGGTCCCAAAGCCAGACCAGTTGAGAACCACTGGTCTAAAGAACATGTTGCCATGTTTGCTCTTTTATAATGTGTAATGTCCCATTTGTTTCTACAGCCATTGCAGTGTATGGGTTGCACCATAAAGTCTTGCAGTGTCATGTGATGTGCTACTTCAGTACTTCAGAAACTGAAGGTGAAAATTTCATACCCAAGAATTCTCATAGACACCACCACTGACCATCTGTGTAACACTTTGACTATAATGTAGCACATTGGCAATACTCGGTCCAGCTCTATACTACTGTAACATTCCACCCCGTCTCAGTGTATGAGTGTTACATCTGAATTTTAAAAAGCTTTAACAGCCAGTGATTTTAAATGTGCGTTGGTCTGTAGGTTCCTTATTAAGAGCAACGCTCTCTCTCATTTGATACAATGTTAATATAAATAATATCAAGCTAACTGTAGCTTGAAAAAAGCAAAACCAGACACCTCTCGGATATCTATCTGATGGAATAATGGTTCCAAATCTGAACCACTTACACTTAAAAGCAGTTGCATATAACTGATATCAATTACCCTTGATTGACTTGTTTCAGAACAGATACTCTGCTTTTAAAATTAGTTTGTTTATTTATTCATTTTGAACATTTGTTTTTGTCATCATGCGCTTTGCCATAATGATGCTAACAAATGTCAGAACACAGGCTCTTCTCCACTAACAAGCTGCAGTTGTTGAAAAAAAATAGACGATAATGGAAGATAATTCTGATATTTAACAAAGACTATATGGAGCATTTCTGTTTTGCTCCTTGTGTGAAAAAAATAAATCACATCAGAGGATCAATATGTGAAAACAAGTAGTCCAACTCTGACTGACTGTGTGCTGCCTATAGATATGGCGCTTTCAACTGATTATTGGATTTGTCATTTCAGGCCCTGATGGAAAAATCAATCACACATTTACACTCAGAATACTGTCAACTACCATATATACCATCAGTGTCTGTATTGTGCAGAGCTGTGGTTGGGGTGCACCATACTGGCGTGAGTTCAGGTTTCTGCAGAAGAGACTCATCTGCTGTTACACTCTGTAGCTCTTTCTCCATGAGCTTGTTAAAATTCACTGTTTTAATTAAGACAAAAGTCAATAATCCCAGATATAAATATTGATCTCTCAGTATTGACTGTGACAAGACTGTGATGTTATCTGAGCAGTGGCCTTTCCCTTTTTTATGTGTTTGTGTGTGTGAGGATGCAGCAGTAGGGGTCTCTTCACCCAGACTGTTTAAGTGCACAGCACACATTAAGAGTCAGATTGCAACACTGTGTGTAACAGATTGCTGTAATGGCTGCATGACACAGCTGGCCCACCCATGTGTAAATAAATCATAGGTTGGATCCAAACATTACTCAACAGGGCTTTATGACACAGTCACTCAGCCTTTTTTTTCCTCTGCCTGCCTCTGACTGAAACATTTTTAATGCTGCAGGTTGTGGAATTAAAACTACCTTAATACTCCCAGAGAGACCTCATAAATGCAGACTGGCTCAGAGTTTTAAAGGAATCTTTCTACTTTGAATTTGAATTTTAGTGCTCAAAAGCACACAACTGATGATGCAGTTTCTCCAACCTTGCAAATATTTCCACTGTCACTTGTGATGCTTGGCGTGCAAAGAGGTCCAATAAATAAGTACTGCTTTCTCTTCTCAGGTTGAGTCATCAATACTGCTGCCCAAAAGCCACTAAACCGCATTCTGTGTCACATCTGTGCACTCTCGAAACCATAACCTTTCATTCTGTGCCCTCACACTTGATTTGAGGCAGTCGGGGCTTATGTAGGCGTACTTTGACAGCTCTGACTGACCTATGAGACATGCTCAACACTGGTGCTTTACAGATAGTGTGATATATGTATATTATGACCTAAAATCTGCATGCAGTCTATAAGACCATGTTTAAAGGACGCTCCTTTCGTGATTTATTTTGTGGTTCTCGGTCTTGTTAGGTCAGCAGTGCTTTAGTAGGTTCTGAATCACTGAAATTAGCTGACTAATGATTACTTTGTGAAACCTGCTAAGTCTTGCACATGATTCAGACTGCCGTGCTTTACCAAATACTGTGAAATGAGAACAGTGGTTACAGAAACCACTGAGATTGGAGGTTACGGGGCAACAAGTAGAAGCAGCTACAAAGGTTTAGTACATTAGCATTATTGATACTGAAATATATCACAATACATTATTTGATTCTATTGTACATATTTGTTTTTGTCAAACTAGTGTTTCAAATGTCACAAATGAATATCCTTGCTCATCTTCCAAAGTATTGCCTATATTTTCCTTTGTTGTGATTACATGTTTGGATTGGGTATTTTCTGATACAGATGGAAATTTAATACATGACTTTTGGTACCAATACAAAAGGTATTCTTTAACCCATTTTTTAAAACTACAAGAGTTTAACACCAACCCATCCTGCATCACATGTGTTGTTATAGGGAAATACTGTAGTTTTGGTTAAATAGCAAAAAAGTTATCACATGACTATCTTGCGCACCTTTATAGACCTTTCTGAAACCAAGTGCTTTGAGTTGCCTTTAAATAAGCATGCACACATTAATCATGTTGCAAGAAACAAATACTTGAAAACAATGAAATGGGTAGACAGTGGAGGTTTTGCAGATAAGATTTTAAACAGTCTTAAGACACTGGATGTTAATGTTACTGCTCATTTAAAAAGATAATCAAAAGAGCATTACACTTCTCATAAATATATTAGCTAGTGAAAATGTGTATATATACATATACATACAAAACCATTTGTAGCAGAAAGAAATGCATGGTTAGAGTCGGACTTTGAGTTCATGTTTCCTCCATTTTTCTAACCTTAACACAAGCTGCAGCTAGCTTAGACGAACCCCTTCACATGATAACTATTGTCACATGGTTTCATTCACACAGCAGAGAAGCTGCATGTCAGAGCTCTTGTTATTTAGAGATGTGGTGATGTTGCAATATGTAGGTGTATACACTTATCTCTAAAACAGTGATGCTCAACTGGTGGGTCGGGACCCAAAAGTGGGTCGCGGACCTGTTTTCAGTTGGTCGTGGGCCTTTACCTGGGCAAAAAAATCCTGTGGTTTTATTTTGAAGGGGATTTTTTTTATGCCATCTATTCACTCTGTTTATTTCATGTCTTTTTGTGTAATTTTGTGTCTTTTTTTAGGGTTTTTGTGCCTTTTTCTGTCATTTAACATCTTTTTCTGATCATTTTGTGTCTTTTTCGGAAATCGTGTGCCTTTTTTTGGAAAATGTTGTTACTTCTTTGGTAATTTTGTGTCTTTTTCATGGTAATTTTGTGTAATTTTTTGGTAATGTTGTGTCTTTTTGTTCAACATTTTAGAAGTTGAACATTTTCCTCGTTTTGGGTCTCGTCTCGGGATGATGGTGGGTCCCAAAGCCAAACCAGTTGAGAACCTCTGCTCTAAAACACCAATGCTCACACAGTCCAGTCTCCTTTCCAGTGTGTGTGTGTGTGTGTGTGTGTGTTTGTGTGTACTTGCGCGTAGTTTTACCCTCACATCACTTCCTAAATTAGCTCCTTCATACTGTGTTACTGCTGCTGCCAGTGGGTCATTTAACCCGGTATGGCCATTCCCTGGCTGAGTAATGTGAGTGAGTTTGTTGGAACATGTGAATGTGTTGTAGTCTCTCCTGCTCCCTCATGAACCTCTCACTGACAGTGACGGCTGATCTGCAGATCCCTACTCATGCACTGCCTGAATGTCATAGGCTGACTGATTACCTGTGAGTCTGCAAAATAGTAAAACTCAGACTGTAAAGGATCATTCATAATCATGTGTGTATGTATACACACAACCATATATATGGTTATTATATAGTGCCAGTGTCAAACATCCATTATGAATGAGAGCTGTATGCAAAGTTACCTTTAAAAAAAAGAAAAAGAAAAAAAAGTGCACTGTTCAGAATGCTTGTGTGTGAATGGCTAGAGCAGTGATTCTCAACTGGTGGGTCGGGACCCAAAAGTGGGTCTCGAACCCATTTTCAGTGGGTCGTGATTTTATTTTTAATGGGATTTTTTTTATGCCGTCTATTCACTCTGTTTGTTTTCATCTGCTAACTGAGGTTTCGGTCTTTTTGAAACTACGTGTATGTTGTGTTATCTAAGATGCACTTTTTGTTTTCTAATGAAAATGCAGCTAATTTAGTGTAAAAGGGAATATTTTCCTCTGGTTTATCATTAAACTGTGTTATTCTGTACTATCCCAGGTTCAATCTGCTCCATCTTTTCATTAAATACATTTTAGAAGTTGAAAATTTTCCCCTCGATTTGGGTCGCAGCTCGTCTTTTACGGGGTGATGGTTGGTCCCAAAGCCAGACCAGTTGAGAACCGCTGGGGCTAGAGGACAATAACCACTCACATGATGTGACAACAGCACACAAAGAAATAGACGAGAAAGAATTTGATGTGAAAAGGCAACAGCATGTCGTCCAGCTCAAGCCAAGTTGGATGTTTCTTTGTGCTTGTCAACGGTGTATTACAATCAGTCGCATCAGAGGATGTTGTCTTTTATCTTCCTCACACCCTGGCGTGGCGGCCCTTTGATCGCTGCTGGATATTTATATCATTGCCCCGGTTTTTGCACATTTATGCATGTTGCTACAACAACAAGAGCTCTTACATGTATTCTTAAAACTTGAAATGTTGCACATGCAAGAGCAATGTGTGAAAAAGAGCTTTTCTTTGCCATATCAACCGAGCAGTACCCTCCACCCCACTCACACGTAAACACATGATCACGCGCGCACACACACACACACACGCTCTTGGCTTTGCACACACACCCCCACACACACATACGTGCGCACAGACATGGCTTTTGAAGGTTTTGACGTGGGCGATGCCTCTGTGTCAACTCTTTCCTGTGGGGAGACTTTCCACTTGCCTTTTTCCATGAGTGCTCTGAGCTTTTTGTCGAAATTGACGGTTAAATTTCACGCGCTGAATTTTTTTTGTTTCAAATAAAAGACATCCACCTCAACCCTGCCCCCCACTCTTCACTCCATCAGTTTCCACCCAGTCCCATTAATAATGCAGCACATAATCCAGTCTTGGGCACACTCATACTAGCAGCCCTTTGGCCTGCCAATCACTGGCCTAATTAGCACAAGATCTGCTTTTTCTCTGGCTGCTGCTAGAAAACAAACCACGTATCCTAATCGAGTCCCTCAAAGGCCACTTTCCCTCTTTCTGTACCAAGATTTACACGTCTACAAACACCACGCTACTTTTCTTGTTGACTCAGCCAATCACACAGGAAGAGGTTAACAATCAGATTATTGTGTGTGCAGGTATACCTTTTTGTAGTTGCGTATATAAAGCATGAGGTAGAAAATATAAGTGTCTGCTATTCTTTCTAGATTCTACTTAGTCTAGATGTGTTGTGGGGACTCTTGCACATAGTGCAGTAATGTATGGCTGCTGCGGTATTTACATGTAGAGCTGAAAAATCGTGTCAAATGAAAACCAAATTGGATCTGAGTCATATTGCGGCAAAGCAAAAATATCAGAGTCACCAGTCAAATATATGTATTGTTCAGCACATCAAAGGAAGATTAAACAGACAAAAACACAAAGACTTAAAAGACAAACGTGTCCTAATATCGTCTGACGAGCAAGACAGAGCTGAGACATAGCAGCTCTGCTTCCGACATCTGAAACAGCGAGCCCAGTCTATAGATAACCCCAGTGTTTCTATCACATGTGCAGCGTGTTACCATATAAGACAGCAATATGACTCACCTCGCTCACTGACCTACTATGTGGGAAGTCATGATTCATGCAAGCTGCATTTAAGCAGGCAGGGCCCAAAAATACTCTGGCATGCCATCACACAAACACACACACACACACACACACACACACTCACTCACACATACCTCACTTGCTCAGTCATACTCACCACCCACAGACAATGATAGGCTCAGATGCTGTCGGTAACATACAGTGAGAGACATTAGAAAGTTGTCAGAGCAAAGACTGGAATAACAAGATGACTGGATCTGTGCTGATTCCTTTTTGAGGTAATGCCAACGGATGCTGGCAACTGACACATTCAAGGCTTAATTCTCTTTCTATATCTGTGACTTTGAAGAGACGGATAATATTCCTTCTATATAAAAGTCAAGTCTAGTTCTATGGAACAGGTAGCATTGGTAAAACAGATTGCATTGCGTTTCATTGATGCAAATAATTCCTTGACAGCATACACATCTCCAGAACATTAGCTCTAGGTGTTCGTCTTTGTCTTGATTTTGTCCTTGTGAGTGATTAGTCAGCAATGTATCTATTACTGGCTCTTGACTGTTATTGTTGTGAACGATAGAGATGCAAGACACCCAACAATGACACCAAGTTTTGAAGACAAGTCTTAAAAACCCCGCCAGGAATGCTAACCATCTGTTTCAACATTCGGCAGTTAACATGTCCTTTTGTTGATCACAGGGATTGAAACAGTTTAAGATGTTTCTACTCAAACTTTCAGCCTGTAGTCCTGTTTTTTCTGATGTCAAAGACATAAGCCTAAATGCATTTTTAATGCAGATTTTGGCTTCCCTGATAACGAGTTGCTTAGAACGTAATCCAGTCTTTGATGGTTTTCCATGTAGCTTGTGCTCCTCAGTAATTGTTTCTTTTAAAAGGTAAATCTCGGCGGTGGTTTCAGTATTGATTCATGTGGTGGAGGTCATTGGCTGGACCTCTCCATCGCTGGGAGATGAAGTAGCTCTGGTGTTAATTAGGCCGATTGCAGATAAATGCAGGTTGCGCTGCACTCCAAGTGCATTCTGGGCCTTGCAGACAGATGCTTGCTCCGTTGCTTTCGCAGCCTGTCTCATTCATCACTGTCAGCAGCAGGAGCACTACAAGGATGGTCCGCAGCTCGGCAGCTTTAAGGGAGCTCAATCTCACCTGGGCTACCCCACCTGGTCATCTAATCGCCTGGTGCACAAGACCCTTAAATGAGATCTTCTTACATCTTTAGAGTCCAGTAGAATCTTGTGTATGAATGCCTTGTCCAGGCCGACATTCTTGTTCAGGAATTGATGGTGCGTTGTCTTTTCTCAGTCCCCTGATCGAACACAGTGAGACAGTATTGATTTCTATCTGGAGCGAAAAGCACTTGATCCATTTATAGATGGACTTGAGCATTATAACTCTAGCAGCGGCTGAGATAACTGAGTCCTCTATGTGATGTTTTACCCTTGATTTTTCTTGAATTTTGTATTGAGAGAGGGACCTTGTCTCTTGCTTTGTTTGGATGTATACTTTGAAAAAATCCAGCACAGTCATTATGCTTCCACATTCTCAGGATTTAATCAGCAGAGCTGGTGAGCATCATCAGCGTATCTCAGATGTGGCATTCTTGCATATATTATCTCAGGATCAATATCAGCAACCCAGTGACCTTCTGAAGAACTGTTTACCTTATCAACAGTGTGGTGAATGTGGAGCCTTCTGCCATGAATGTCAGAGATCTTTCTGCAGTCTAAGTGGAAAGCCCCAAAAAAACTGCTTGGCTCTAATCGTGTTTTACAATCTTTAAATGGAGGAAATAACTTCAGGGATGATGTTTTGTTGTATTCACATTCGTCATTTTTTATTTCAAGGTGTGAAGAAACTTGTCAGTGGCTGAAGTTTGTTGAAACACAAATCTCAACCCACTGGCACACTAGTTCTCCTTTATTTTTCAAGCCACTTCAGATTTTTAAATTCATTACTCAGTTACTTCCTAAAATAGTTTGCTTGTTGCAATGCAGAGACACATTAGGCTTCCTTCCTCTTACCAAGAATGGTTTTGACTGAGCGCTGGCAGGGAGATAAAACGTGTTTCTGCTGAATTTCTAGAGCCGCGTGCCTTTTGTCTGTGATACCAATAAGTGCTGATGAAAAACACATTGAGAAATAAGAAAATGTTATTTTTGAGGAACTAACAAAACAGCCTTGTTTTTCGTCCCGATGACGGCGCACATTTTTTGGGAGTCAATTGGTTTTGCAACAGTGTCATACACCACAGAGGTCAGAGTTGCAACACCAACATAGACAACACCAACATCCTACTGAAGTTATAAAGAGAAATATCATTTGTAAAGTGGAAACTTTAAAAAGTCACAAAGTTTTTACTGCAGCCGACTCTGGATACTTTTATTTATTTCAGTTATTAACCATCTTTTAACATTTAGATCAGAGTCTAAATGAGTGTGAAGAGATGAGAGATGAACGGCACAAAGGGGGGCTGTAATAGCGGTATAGCCAGGGAGACATTTGATAAAAATGAGGAGCTCTGTCCTCATTAACATTCTCTATTATAGCCCAGATAGAGTAATCCCAGTTTAATCAATCCCTGTGCCTGATATCCCTGTTGATGCTCATAATGAACCATTAACATGTTTCTGATGATCTCTGCAGTTCATCCTGCAGTGAAGCACCATCCCGGGTATGATTAGCATCACCTCTTGATAAATATTAAAGGAGGAACACCTATGGTGTATATGGACTGTATATCTAGATATTCACATTTCAGATTCTGGTGCCATCTTAAACATGAAACTTTGACGTAGTAAACCGAAAACCTCATCATTGAGTACTGTTTAACAATCATTCATTAATTTTACAGCAAATCCATGCGCCACATTTGCCTGGTGACTATATATTTAGAAGAAAAAGGCTGGAATGGAGATGGAAAGTACTTTGGTACTGGGAGACTTTTTGCTTATCTCGTACTATATTTTGTTCTTCCTATTGTTTGATTGCATATATGCTGCATACATTTGAAAAAAATTCACACAATAAGGCAGTATGTTAAGTATTAAAAACACTGACCAACACTACCACAAAAACTAATCTGAGGGTATGGGGAAGCAGATAGTTTCACTTCAGGAAATGAAACCCTCCAAAAATATCTTCTGCATTTTACATGCATTCACATATGAAAGGAATACATTTGATTGCTTTCAAACACTGTCATGAAGCAGACCTGTTAGGGATTTTCATTTGAACTTTACACGGTAATATAGACTCCGGATTAAGGCTTCCATTAACTTACCCATCATCATCATCACCATCCATGTTGACATTTCCCAATTTGTACTGCTCCAAGGGCATTCGTTGCCGTGGCCTAATTTGATCATTCCAATTAAAGTCATGTTCATCCTGAGTGTAATTACAGTCACCTGGCAGGAGCCTCCCACCCCCCTCTGATTGTGCACAGTGACACAGTATTCATGTAAGTCACTGGCTCAGTGCATAATATTATTAGACTGTAGCAGCAGCAGCAGTTGAGACTAACCTTATTTATTACAAGAAGCCATAGGGTATGTGTTTTCTCACAGTCAGGCCATGTAAATGTCCCAATTGACAAAATCATCCCAATAACTCAAGATATGTTAAAAATCATTATCTCACAATAAGCTGTGCTTTGGACCTCCTGCCTGTAATTTTTATATTTCAAAGCACTTCTCACTTGCAGCTGATGTTTATGAATGTGCCTGTGGGCCTCATTCTGCTGCATGCAGATTCATTGCCCCCCCCTGTACTAATCTGTCAGGAAATGATGGAAAACATTACAGATACATTTATATATCAAGGAGCGTCTTAATATGCAATCTGATTGTGTAAACGACAGCATTTCTCAGACCTCAGTGCTTCTTTCTGTTCGAGGAAGGGATTATCGCTATTGTTACAACTTGGTTGGGAACCTTAAAACATTGCTGTAATTAACTCAAGCTTATTTGGAAAGGGGGAAAAAAAGTGATTTAAACAATCAAAGTTGACAGTCTGACATCCTGGTACTTCTTTTACCCACTGTCCTTGCCATAGTTGTGTTTTGTAGCTTAAATCTAATGAAACTGCATATTTTTGCCTAAATGTTTCTACAACTTTGATAACGCTGATAGTGCCCATTTAATTGTGTAAATATGTTAGAAACGGATGGACTGTGAAGTGAGGTCAAAAGTCTCTACACACATGAATTAGTGGTCCGCCAATCCCAAGGTCAAGAATCTACCGGATGTGTCCATCTCCCTCGTGCAGGTTGCTGAAAACATTCAGAAAGCGCTTTGAGAGAATCAGAATAGTGTTACCGTATTTTCCGGACTATAAGTCGCTCCGGAGTACAAG
>CAFUXE010000077.1:796838-825000 GCA_903364295.1 Serranus cabrilla
TTGTAGCTTAAATCTAATGAAACTGCATATTTTTACCTAAATGTTTCTACAACTTTGGAATGATAATGCTGATAATGCCCATTTAATTGTGTAAATATGTCAGAAACGGATGGACTGTGAAGTGAGGTCAAAAGTCTCTACACACATGTATTAGTGGTCCGCCAATCCCAAGGTCAAGAATATACCGGATGTGTCCATCTCCCTCGTGCAGGTTGCTGAAAACATTCAGAAAGCGCTTTGAGAGAATCAGAATAGTGTTACCGTATTTTCCGGACTATAAGTCGCTCCGGAGTACAAGTCGCACCAGCCATAAAATGCATAATAAAGAAGGAAAAAACATATATAAGTCGCACTGGAGTATAAGTCGCATTTTTGGGGGAAATTTATTTGATAAAATCCAACACCAAGAACAGACGTGTCATCTTGAAAGGCAATTTAAAATAAAAATAGAATAGAGGCAACAACAGGCTGAATAATTGTACGGTATGCTTACGTTACATGACACAACTGAGAACGTGCCTGGTATGTTAACATAACACATTAAGAGTTATTCAGATAACTGTAGCATAAATAACATGCTAAGAAGTTTACCAAACCATCCGTGTCGCTCCAAATAACTCAAATCCAATGAAATCTTCATCCTCGGTTTCACTTTTAAACAACTCCGCTAACTCCGGAGGTAGAAGATGCGGCGCTTCCTCTTCTACGTCGCTTACGTCAGACTCATCGTCAACACAGGCCTAGAGCGCCCTCTTGCGGTTTAGTGTGAAAATAACATGTGAAATGATATACCGGTAATAATGTGTTAATAATTTCACACATAAGTCGCACCCCCGGCCAAACTATGAAAAAAACTGCGACTTATAGTCCGGAAAATACGGTATTCATTGAGTCCAGTGGTTATGTCTTCTGCTGATCAATGCAGTGGACTTTTAAAAATTTGATTGAGCATGCTAAACTTGCAACCCCTGCTGAAAGGAGCCCACCTATAATGATCCATGCACA
This sequence comes from Serranus cabrilla, assembly GCA_903364295.1. Taxonomy (NCBI): domain Eukaryota; kingdom Metazoa; phylum Chordata; class Actinopteri; order Perciformes; family Serranidae; genus Serranus; species Serranus cabrilla. Next base: position 797,844 of record CAFUXE010000077.1, read on the forward strand.
TGAAAATGTAGAGGTACTTAATATCTACTTGCCTGAAGCACAAAAAAAGCAGGAAGCTGTATTTCTCAGAACTGGTTTTGAAGGGGATTCTGCTGGAGATGTACATGCAGAGGAGCGTCTCAAGAGGAATGTGTTGAAGATATGTAAGCTTCCTGAATGGTGAATGATGTTTTTTATGATAGGAGCAATCATGACTGCCACTGGGGGCCCAGCTCAGCCAATGAAGTCTGTCCGCCCTCGCTCCTTTATATATTTCATTCTGTCATGACCCAGCGCTGCCTCTTCGTTCCACACACACACACTGCACATTATTCTGCTGAGGCCTAGAGAGACAGAGGACACACATCACAGAGCACATTATGACACACTGTCACACATTACCACCCCACCCTCCCACCACTCCTACTTAAAGTCCCCAAACTCAGACTGCGTCATATGATACAGTCAGGCCAAAGCTGACTCAAACATCCTGCTGCTCGCCCCACTCTGCTCACTGATTGGCTATGTAAATGTCTTTTTTTTTTCTCTCTGCTAGTTTTCGGTTGGCTCCAGTCTTAGTTCTGCTCTTCTAATGAACTGATGCATGAAAATGAAAAGGGGGAAGTTATGTTAGTTAAGTTTTCTATTAAGTTGTATATGTTTGGGGTTTTGGCTGCTGTTGGAGAGAAAACAAGCAGTTTAAAGACTTCATGTTGGGCTCTAAGAAACTGTGATAGGCATTTTCTTTCTGTTTGTTGCAGCCCAGTTTGTTATGTTTTTAATAGCATGCTAAGCGAAACAGAACAAAGCCAGAAAACCTAAAGTGAAGGTATCAGAACTTTTTGTAGTTAAGAGAAAGTTAAATTCTTTTGTCTTTGCAAGGCAAAATTGTAGTGTTAGGGGCGTCCCTGGTTGAGCGCATACAAAAATTGCCCTAAAAATGTCTTTTAAAAAGTTTAAAAAAAAACATTGTAGTATTAGTTTGACTTGAAGGGATACACGAGTAGAGAAGATTGATGAGTGTGTTAAAGATGGAGCTGGCATCCTGACATGGTCAAACTAGTTTAGCATAAAGACTTATCACAAATCCCACTTGGCGGATTGGCCAGGCACTTAATTGGTCATGTAATCCCGAGACCAATGGGCTATCCTGACCTTAACCACTTGAGGTCAATGCTTAACCTCAAACAACCACAATTGTGATCTTTACATTTGTGTTTGTGTACAGATTAAACAAATTCGATACAACATGTTAATCCCTAGCTAGCTGTTTTCCCCCTTCTTCCCTTCTTTATGCTAAATTGGTTGAACCACACGAGACTGATATCGACCTTTCATCTCTCTCTAAAAGTAACAATAATTTCATATCACTAAGAATGAAAGATTTCTACCTTTTTGTGCCAGCAGTGGATTGAAATGAGGCAGTTTATCGAACATCTGACTGTGTGATACATTTTAGCAAACAGTAAAAGCCTTGACAATTGTTAAAACTAACCAAACTAAATACAAAGAAGGAACAGAGAAAATCTGTACTGTGAATTTATACATCAAACAGTGTGACTGCGTTTAACACCCTGCGATACCATGTGTTGGAAGAAATCAATCTGACCAAGGACAACAGTTAGTCAACAGCAGCTACAGTCAGTACAGAACCTCCATTCATACATGAAGGCTATGAGGTGAACATAATAAAAGCATTGTTTAGCACAGAAGGATTCCTTCTTATGCACCTTTTGTACAGTCTGGCTGTGTACTGGACTCTGTGTCCACACGCTGTAAGCGGTGCACCGTAGCTCCGTCATAACTGCTGTAATAGGTAATGCAGAGATTAGTCTTCATCAGCCTCCCTCAGATCAGCAGGCTCGCTCCAGGAGCAGCCAGCGGTAAACCCCTCAAGTCAGCTCTGACCGCCGCTGGAGCATACTCATCAACATCACGCTGTGCTTTTGATCTACACAGAAATGAAAGCAACTCACGGAGAAGGCCTGTCGGCATCTGTATTAGTGTGGCAGAAAAAAGCTGCCGTCAACAACTGACCCTGGAAGTTAAAAAAAAAAGAAAAGAAAAGGGAAATCTTTTGCATCCATCAGCACTTCTAATCAGAATTCTGCCACAACCTGCTATTTTGTGGTGTGTTTGTCTGGTATGTGTCCGTCTGTATGAGCGCATGTGTGTATGAATATGCTTGCACTGTATCTGTGTGTGTGATAGAGTGTGTGTGTGCCTTGTATTTGTGTCATCCTTGCATTTTCTTCCCACTGCAACAAACCATCTGAAGTCCAAGTGAAGCAAATGTGCATTCCAGGGTAGAAATAGCATGTTTGGATTGCTCTGAACCTTGCAACCGCATCTGGAAACATTATTCTTGGAAGACAGGTCATTATCATAGGAAGCCAACTGAAAAAATGTTTGGTGGAAATAAGCAAACTATACAACAGTTAGACCGGCCAGAACCGCAGGAAAGTCTGGTCTGTTCCACAACAGCCCCCACACCCGTCTGTGTGTTGTAGCAGTGCACTGCTCCAAACAAATCATTACTACAACTAAATCTACAAATGACGCGATATTAAAAGACTTTAATGTCATTTATGGTTCAGGTAGCCTCACATTGCCAGTCCTCTGTTGCTGTGCAGTAGATAGGAGGTGATTGATAAGTGCTGTCCTTGTTGTATGGGACATCAACCTGATCCTTTCTTGTACCAATTTGACAAAAGCACCACTATGACAAGTTTTTTTTCTTCTGGTTTTCAAAGATCTTAGTTGTTCTGGAAATAATCTCAACTGTCACCCAATATCAGTTTCTTCATAAACCTGCTTACACAAGTGCATGTCTGTTGATTGTTTGATGTTGGGTTAGTCCAATGGGTCTCTAAATTGAGGTTATGAACTTTTTATGTCCCTTGCCATGTCCCTTTATCCCAACAGAGGCCGAATGATTACTTAGCTCAATGGAGAATACTCCATAACGACAGTGGCTAATGCTGTCGCTAGCATCAACAGCAGACTATGAGGCCACGCTAACACTAACAGCACATAGCTTTTATTAAACTGTAAATTGTATCATGTGTTGCTGGAACACTGCCATTGTAAATCAAATCTAGCCATTGAGTCCTTCTTTCTCTTGACGCTGGCAAAGAAAAGAGACACTTGTGTTGCCTTTTACAGCCGACAACATAACACTTAGTATGCTTTCCTCTAAGCTTAGACATATCGAGCAGCAGTAGCTAACTGTACAGACTTTGGCTTCTTCATATTAGCGGGTTGAGACCCTGGAAGCAGAGGGGGGGCGTCACTTTGGGGGGGACCTATGTAAATAGTTCCCGCCTGTGACGTCCCAAAGGGCTCTTAACTAGAACGGACTGTAGGAGGATGAAACAGAGAAGATGCTGACAAAGCTCAACAATGCAGAGGCTTCAGTTTTTCCATCCTCTCAGGTTTGGTTGGCTGAAGGATGACTAAAGAATATATGTAAAGGCCAGAAAAAACAAGTTTTTCACAATATGGGAACTTTAACCTTGATGGTATAGTCGCTGCATTTATTTTGAAGCTGCAGATATGCAGTTTTCTGTGTTTGTGTCTGTATTAAACTGTGTTTTTGTAACTGTTTCCAATCTACAAAACAGTTTCCCTGCTGTAATTTGGGCTCTAATCCTATGATGCAGCTTCTTCTGTACTTATAGTCTTCTTCTTCAGCTGAGTGTGTCTAAGCTGCTCAGCATACCTTTACAGTGAGTCCTTCTTAGATTACAAACACATGTGGACCTCTAGAGCAAAAAGTACTGAAAAAGTTCTTTACACTGGACTCTCTTGGCTAAATTAAATGTAATTGTTTCTTAAAGAAAAGGCCTTCTGTGTGTTTTTATTTGTTAAGGGGATTCTATTTTTTGTGCATGTGACTTTTGAATGTGCATTATGGAAGTGTGTAAGTTGAAATGTGTGAACTACACACATTTGTGATTAATGTGTAGATGTTTTTTGTGGGTCCACGCTAAGCAGGGGCACACACAACAATGTTTTGCTGACCTTTAAAAGTTAAAGAGGCAGTGAGCATGTGAAGGGGAGAGCAGCAGCAGTCAGTCAGGCTTCTATGTGTTGAATCATGAGGCTGGCTGCAGCACACTGCCGGGGCTGATGTCAGCCCTGCGGTATGCGCTTGCTGGGCTTGGCTGTAAGCTGACCCCCCTCTGTTGTGCTTCTATTTCCAGGGCGTGAGCGGAATGTCCGTGGATGAGAAGCCTGAAGCCCCCATGTATGTGTATGAGTCGACAGTTCATTGTACCAATATCCTCCTCTGCCTCAACGACCAGCGGAAGCAGGATATCCTGTGCGATGTGACTGTCCTGGTGGAGGGCAAGGAGTTCCGCGGGCACAGGTCCGTGCTGGCTGCCTGCAGCGAGTACTTCCTCCAGGCGCTGGTGGGCCAGGCAGAGAATGGCTTGGTTGTTAGCCTTCCGGAAGAGGTACGTCTATCAAACATGCTGTTTCCCTGACACTTTTCTTCTAGCAGGGTTGGAAGCGCTATTGACTTTGAGACAATGCAACACTAAAACTCCCCGCCGACACCAGATTAAAATCAATACTAACCAGGCTCTGCACAGCATCCCAGCATCCAGAGCCACACACAGTGATATGTGACTGTTGGACTAAGGCCCTCTATATCCTCCCTCCTCCTTTGACAAAAAAAACACAATTCAAAATGTAATTTATGGTCATGAAAAAAGTTTGACGTAAATTATGTGTCTAAAATTCTACCGACTGAGGTGGTTTTGATTGCATAAAGCTCAAAAAGGTATCCTTGAAGTATGATGTGAACTATTCAAATGTATTATATATATACTGGCAGATGCTTTTGTAGAAAGCAACATTAACAGCTGTTTTATAAAGTGCAATCACGTGAATCTGTAGCATACAGCCACCACAGCTCAATCTGGTACACTTGGTGTCCCCTGAATTCTGATGCTGTTGTATTGACTTTGTTAAACTCAATGGACAGAGCAGACATCTCACACCCACAAGACGCTTATTTCTGCACTACAAAGCAACTACAGCATTAGTTATTTTTCTTCTTTTATTCATGAAAACACCTTTTAAATTCTTTAGGACACTTTTCCACCTGCATTTGAGTTTATTAGGTTCGGGCTTTGGGAAAATTAAGATATAGTTGCCTCTTAGTTTTGGTCTAAATCAGGGGTGTCAAAGTGATCCAGTAAAGGGCAGAGTGGCTGCGGGTTTCTGTTCCAACCAAGCAGTCGCACACCTGAATCCAATCATTCAATCACCTGAACTGTCTTCACTCAGTTGATTAATTATCAGTATCACCTGTGCTCCTGCCATGTTTGGACATATTATGCTGTATTCTGTTTTCACAGAGTATAACGGGGCCAATTCTAGCATTTGTAAGCATTTTACGGTGTTTTTCTTTTGACATTTTTAAATTTAATGTAGTATGCCATTTTTTTTCAGTTTTGGACACACTATAATATAGTGTTTCTTGTTTCAGATTTTTGGATATACTATACTATTACCCGGGTCCAACAGCATTTTTAGGCATTTTTGGGTGAACTACACTATGACCAATTTTGGACATACTATAATTTGTTTTTTTTTGTCATCTAGAACAGGGGTTTCAAACTGATCCAGGACAGGGCAGAGTGGCAGAAACACACCTGAATCCAATCATTCAATCAGCTGAACTGTCTTCACTCAGTTGATTAGTTATCAGTATCACCTGTGCTCCTGCTTGGTTGGAACAAAAACCTGCAGCCACTCGGCCCTTTACTGGATCAGTTTGACACCCTTGGTCTAAATCATATTCTCTCTGGCTTTAACAAATGAACCAAGACCAAACATTAAGTCATACGGACCAATAGTAAACCCATCAAGTGACTGTCACCCTACTTTATAAGTGTATAAGTGTAATCAAACTTTGGTGACAGACAGCAAGATATGCTGTACCTTAAAATATTTATCATCTCTAGTGTCACAAAGAGCTCACACAATGACTTATCATGAGCATTATTAATCGGGACTGTTATAGATATTTTAGTGACAAACAGACAGAAAGGAAAAAAAAAAGAATTTTGGCTCATAACATGTGCAGCTGCAATGTTTCATATGTTTTACTCCCTTTTTACTGGGAAACTGCTTTCTATAATTAATATACAGTACAGGACACAGTTAAATAAGACCGGGTAGCTACAGAATATAGTTCTGTATGTTGTATTAGCATCTTTCAAATGCCCTTGTTCGGGCGGGTGCATTTGTGCCTGACCAATAAAGGACCACAAAAGCAAGTCTGTCAAGAAGGTTTTAAATAGGAGCCAATATGAGTAAATCTGATAATGTTTTTTGATTTTTTAAGATATTTTTTAGCCGTTTTACAGCTTTATTGATAGAGAGATACAGAAGGGGAAGACATCGGGAAAAGGGCTCCGAGTCAGATTCGAACCCGGCCTGCCGGCATGCGAGGAATGTGTCTCTGTGGTATCCGCTCAACCAGGTGTGCAGCCGGGACGCCCCATTTTCTTTTTTTATTAAGGCCCACTCTGTGAGTAGCACTACTCAATTTTTCAGAAATCTCACCAATCTGCAATCAAACCAAATCAGGTGTTGCAGTGATTAGCACAGGGCCGTGTGGTGGTTTGAGATTGTACATAAAATAGCATAGATGCTAAAGGTGATCATTACACAGTGACAGCTAGCGCTCAAAGTAGGCCTGGACTGCATTTCTTATTGTTATGCTGCTAGTTTTTTCTCCATATCATGCTATCAGGCAATTTATGAAGACCCTCAGTAAATGATGTCACAGTTACATGACTCAGAGCTCTCTGTTCCTTTGAACTCAAACCCTCCTCAGCTCTGTCTTCTTTGAGGATGATCGACTGAAACAATGACAGGGCATCAATTGCTCCAATTAAACATCAGCACAAGTACAGCATATTCTCAGACAGAGTGGGCGGATGCCAACCGCTATAAAGTTACTTTCTTTTGTTTTGACAGAATAGAATTTCTGTCTACAGCAACAATCTGTTGTTTGTTGCCACAAAGAACAGAGAAACTGGGATTAAACTACACATGGAGGAAGCATGTCTAGTACGTCAGGACACCATCCTTTCATTATATCTTTACATGGGCATTTACACATGGCCACTTTGAGGGACAGGCAGGTCACAAGCCACTGCAATCAGAATTCCTCAAATGCATGCATGCTCCACCTTTTTTTGATTAGCCTGCAGTTACAGGTACAGGCAATACCAAGATGGCAAGCCACCCACATAGAACAAAATGAATCTTCATTTTAAACGCATATGTTTTGCTTCGTTTGTGCCGACCGTCCACACGAATCCCGTAAACGCATAGCCCGAAAACGAACTTTTTTGAAACCTGGTCCCAGGGTGAATAAATCCGGAATCGCATCCCTTGCGTGTTCGTGTGGACGGCGAAGACGGATATCTGCGTTTCGATGATGTCATCGCCACACCCCTCGAGCTTAGCCTTCCACCTGCTATATCCCGCGAGACGTCTCATAACAACATCAATAACAATGTCCGACTACATGATCGTGTTCCTGCTGGAGAAGATATTGAGCCTATTAGGGTTATTGGGGTTGTTATCATGCTCCTGAGCCACCACGCTGAGCAAACAAGGCTGATGGACATGGACGCATGCTCCGTCTCTTCCTCTCCGTTTTTTTGTGAATTTCTGAAATTGAAACAGCGCCACCTATAGGCCTGGCATATGAAGTAGCGTTTTGAGACGGATCCGTGTGGACGCAAATATTCCTGATACGATGCCAGGGAAAACGGAGAGAAAAAAGATTGTTTACGTACGTGTGGACGGCCACTACTTCCGTATTTTATACAGTCTATGATTGTAGTCCTTGTAACATGATATGTATTGTATAGCCAGATTCTTTCCAATAGGCATCCCTAACACACATTCAAATAAACGGGAGGATTGGTGATATCCACCACAACAACTAATTTGATGTGAATGCAGCCTTCCTCCAATAATTTTTTTTATAAAGTTTAACTTCGCCGTTGATGTTTTGAGTCCTACATTATCATTATTCTTGTATGATTTGCAGTGGCATTTTCTTTCACAAGAGAGTAGGTAGTTAAACAGGATGGATGGAGTATAACAACTCAGTGAAAGGTGCGAGAAAGTGCATTATTGAGCCTATAAGGCTGTGATTGCTAATTAGCACCTGTCAGCTGCCACCACCGCCGTCGTCGGCATCAGGTAGCGTCTCGTGGTGAGATTAACGCCACCTCAGGCTCAGCGCTCATCAGGTTTAGCAACACTCCTCACTCTTGCTCACCTCAGCTCTCACACTGTCACTTTCAACTGATCCCCTTCAGAGCTCTCTCACTGAACACACGATGAAAGTACAACACTGACGTATTGATGCCACACATCTATACTCACGCACACATGTGCGTACATACATGTGCCGTTCTGGAAACTGGGGCACATCCCGCATGTGCTGCAGTTTTTGCTCCTCGTCGGGGCCGGCGTGCATTAATAAAGTAACGCCTGTCAAACGACTTTTTCACTACGCTCATTGAAAATGAAGACACAGTCAGATTGTCGTCTTATGTAAAAAGAGCATCAGGGGCTTTTTTTTTTTCCCCCCCTTAACTCAAAGAGGGACTGCAGGGAATTTGCTCCTGGATGCTCAAAGCAGCATCTCTTTCATTCACTCACTGCATGCATGAATAATGCATGAGCTGCTGTGTGCTTCAGGTGTGAGATGGAGTGTGGAAAGTAACATGTTTCAATGACTATCTTTGTAACGTGCCAGAGAGTGTTTTTAACCAAGCTTTCTTTCCTTTGTCCGTCCCCGTTCAATATGACAACATTATAATTTTATCTAAATGGCAAAACAACACAATGAATATTCAGACTTTGTTCTGTCACAATGGACACTTGAGGTAACTACATCGTATTCAACAACACCCTGTACAATGTAATCATACACTCTACAGATGTGCAAAAATGTTTAATTAATATTTCAAAAAAGTTATTTTCATTTTCACTACTCTAAGTGACGTGTTAGAAAATAGTGACTAGAAAACACATCCTCTTCTGCTGTTTTTCATCCACCACAATTAGCCAGTAAGTGTCACTCTGGACTCTAAGAGGCCGTCCACACGTACGAAAACTGTCTTTTTCCTCTCCGTTTTCCCTGGCATCGTATCAGGAATATTTGCGTCCACACGGATCCGTCTCAATACGCTACTTCATATGCCAGGCCTATAGGTGGCGCTGTTTAAATTTCAGAAATTCACAAAAAAAACGGAGAGGAAGAGACGGAGCACTTAGCTTGAGCGCTGTTTACAAATCGGCAGTAGAAGAAACCATCAGTCCATGTCCATCTGCCTTTTTTGTTCAGTGTGGTGGCTCAGGAGCATGATAACAACCCTAGTAACCCTAATAGGCTCAATATCTTCTCCAGCAGGAACACGAGCATGTAGTCCGCATTGTTGTTGATGTTGTTATGAGACGTCTCGCGGGATATAACAGGTGGAAGGCTAAACTCGAGGGGTGTGGCGATGACATCATCGAAACGCAGATATCCATCTTCGCCGTCCACACGAATTTATTTGGATTTATTCACACTGGGACCCGGTTTCAAAAAAGTTCGTTTTCGGGCTATGCGTTTACGGGATTCGTGTGGACGGTCGGCCCAAACGAAGCAAAACATATGCGTTTAAGGAAAAAATCGTCTCCGTGTGGACGGCCTCTCAAGTGATGGCTGGTAGTACAAACACGTTGATGGCTTGGATCTTCTTCTTCTGTCTGTACATGAACTAGTACAGTACTGCTGTGAAATAAATGCAGCAAATATAGTAAAGTTGAAGTATAAATTGGCGTGAAATGGAAATACTCAACTCCAAGAGTATGTTAGTTACTTTGCCAATGGCTCTTTTTTGACTGATCATCTATTTAAAGCGGAATTCTCTTTAGATAGCATCATTTTGCCCTGGAGGTAGTACATCTCTATCTGACTGTCTTGACAATTCAGCCATATCATCTTGGAGGAATGTCATTTCCTTGATGTGGCCAGTCAAGTTTTTTAAGGCCCCTGTCACCCTTTGCTTTACGGTCAGTGACTGAAGCATGCTGACGCATCCTTGTGTCTGAGCACAGACTTCTCTCTGGTGATGGAGGAAGGCTCGGTCTGCTCGGAGTAGCAGCCTTAAGCAGTGGCCGGGTCACGGAGAGAGAATTCCTTTAGCGGCTACAGAAGGCTGCCAACCTTGCGTAAGAAAAAGGGCAAATTAGAAAGGCTGCAGCCACCACTGGGGAGAAGAGGGGGAGATTGGTGCAGATGAAATGTGAAACAAAGACCACCTCCCCCACAACCTCCTCTAGCCGGAGCTGGCGCGGGTGAGTGACATCATCTATATCTAATGTGATTGTGGGCTCGCGGAGGGGCAGCCAGTTTCATCAAGGGGCTTTGTTGGCCATCACATCATGGGAACAAAACAATCCAGCTTTATCTCAATGCTGTCCTCCAGGCCAGCCGGCAGGGGGAAGGAACAGCAGAGCACGGCGTCCGTGTTGGGTGATGGAGGCTTTACACACACACAAACCACACACACAGTGTTTCTCTACATCATATTTCTTGTGAGTGGAGGAACAAAGGAGGATTCATAAGAATCAGTGTGCCACCAGTGCGAGCCAAAGAGAGGAATTTAAAAGAGAGCCCTCCACTGGAGACAGCAGCTCTCACTGTGACAAACATAAATGACCTCCACAGTGAACTGTAGGCAAAGATGTGGCACGATCATCACTGCTATGATCACAGCAGATACCATCAGCCAGTTGTTAGAGCAGCATTTGGCCATAGCTCTCCTCTACAACAGTGATTCTCAACTGGTGGGTCGGGACCCAAAAGTGGGTCGCGGACCCGTTTTCAGTGGGTCGTGGGCCTTTACCTGGGCAAAAAAATCCTGTGGTTTTATTTTGAAGGGGATTTTTTTTTATGCCATCTATTCATTCTGTTTGTTTTCATGTTTTTTTTTTATTTTGTGTCTTTTTTTTGTCATTTAACATCTTTTTCTGATCATTTCTGATCAATCTTGTGCCTTTTTTTGGAAAACGTGTCTTCTTTGGTAATTTTGTGTCTTTTTTTTTGGTAATTTTGTGTCATTTTTTGGTAATGTTGTGTCTTTTTGTTCAACATTTTAGAAGTTGAACATTTTCCTCGTTTTGGGTCTCGTCTTGTCATGACGGGATGATGGTGGGTCCCAAAGCCAGACCAGTTGAGAACCGCTGCTCTACAAGATGCTGATGTTGAAAATCTGATGATCTTTCCTACTGTCTATTGGAAAGTATTCCTAAGATAAAGCAGAAACTATTTATTGTAGGAATTACATCCGTGAACAATCTTGTTTACTTGAATGTATCAATTAAAAATCCCGTCTGACCGGTTCTGAACGACTGGGGACAGCAGAGGGCTCCAGAATATGGAGGATCATCGGTGCTACCATTTTTGTTCTCTCTGAGTTTTATTCTGGGAAACTAAAAGGAGACAGGAGGCAGCACTGTGATTCAGCAGAGCGTTGGTTCACAAACCTCAAACCACCTCCTGTTTGTCAATTCTTTCCTTAGTCATGAGCCAGGGAACACTGCCCGTTTTTCATGTGGAAAGACAACACACACAGATCTTTACCCGGATTTTAAAAAGCAGAGTGTGTCCACCTGCGGTGTCGCAAAGGATTTGCTGTGATATATTTTAACAAGATCAAAAGTCTGAAGTGCTGTTTGTGGCCCCTAAAGGCTGCAGTGTTCTTTATGCCGTACAATTGAACGAATGCTTTCATATAGAATAGTTTCATCCTGATGGTGGGTAGATAACTCAAAAGTTTCAGAATAAATCCATTGATGTTTGTGCAGAGAAAACTTATTCTGTGAACTTTTCTCTAGCCATGGCACCATTGTCATATTTGCAAACAAGATGTCATATAGGGCCACACGGTGGTGTAGTGGTTGCAGGTTCGATCCCCGCCTGCGGCCCTTCTGTGTGGAGTTTGCATGTTCTCCCCGTGTGTGCGTGGGTTCTCTTCGGGTACTCCGGCTTCCTCCCACAGTCCAAGAAACATGCAGCTCAGGTTTAATTGGTGACTGTAAATGTCCCGTAGGAGTGAATGAGAGCGTGAATGGTTGTCTGTCTATGTGTGTCAGCCCTGTGACAGACTGGCGTCCTGTCCAGGGTGTACCCCGCCTACGCCCAATGCAGCTGGGATCGGCTCCAGCCCCCGTGACCCGGGTTAACCCGGATAAGCGGTTACAGAAGATGAATGAATGAATGTCATATAACTGTCAGACTGCAAAGCATATCAAGGGGATCATTGTATTATACTACCCTAACCCTAACCCTGGCTCTTATTTCCATAGATCTGTTGACATACAGGGTTTAGGCCAATTTTTTAGAGACAACTCATAATGGGAGGTTGGACTCATCAGGTATGACAGGACTGATTTCAAATGCAAGGGACATAAACTATGTTTACATAGACTGGTGAACTCTTGTATGAAGAATGAATGTACTAAAGCAAAATAAGTGGGACGTTATTACAGCAGTCCGGGAGTGAATGGTTGAGTTGGCAAGACGTCGGGACTTTGACACAGTTGACAACATCATTGTTGTTTTTTTAAACAATTTTTAACAAATTTTGTTGTTTAGGTATGTGGAGTTATGAGCAGCTTGTGAGGTAACTAAAGGGTCTGGCTGCTCAGAGATAGAGAAAGAACTTGAGCTAGACCAGACAAATGTAATGCTCTTGTGGGTGTGTGGAAGGTTGATGTGTGACATCCATCCGCCACCTCAGGTCAAGCAGTTGATCAGGGCTCGACCCGCACAATGCCACTTAATCTGAGGGGGCCTCACACAGACTGGCCCCACACCGTGTGCTTGGCCAGGACACGATCACAGAAATACAGCCTATTAGACAGATGGTGGGAGCCAGGATCCAGGCCCTGTCTTTCTTAAAGATGGGGGGTTGAGGGATGGAAGATGAAGAGGAAGTGTTGGAGAGAGGAGTGTCAGGCTGGGGATGTAGTTCTGGCACAAATACCCAACCCCCTTTGGTCCAGCAGGGGGTCTCTTTTTCTCTGCCAGCACAAGGACACATCTCATGTTGTAAGCTGACAGAGAAGATGCAGGGTCTTTGTCTGAGTGTGAGAGGCTGGGTAGAGGAGCACCTTGAGCCGCCAGCCTGCCGGGTGACAGCCTGTGGTGTCATCGCCATGTTTATGTTCTTTGTATTTAACCTCCAAACTTGGCACAGTTAAACAGCTAACATCCCCCTTAATGGAGGGAATACTCAGACTTTCATCAGTGTGGGCTAGTAAACCTACAAAAAAGGTAGACAAAACAAGTGCTGGACACAAAGCCTTCCGCTTTATTGATGTACTTAAATTATTTAATATGCGTATGGTCCTAAACAACAGCCCAAACACTGTTCTTGTGTCTTAAACAGTGTAGTGGTGGGGTCATGTCCTGCCCGGTGTCTGGCCTGCACAGTAAGCTGCAGGACAGGATTAGAACGTACACTATCTGATTTAATCCACCGTCAGGGGGAGGTTTACTTACCCACAGTTCAGCACCAGCAATGTCTGAGCCGCTGCTGTCACTGAGAATGAAACGTCCCTCACGTTTTCTTTCACTGTCAAGATGTATTCACGGGGCTTAGTACCACTTTTTACTGTTTGTTCTGGTTCAAATGTGCACTAAGTACAGATTGAGTTCCTCTGCTGAACTGGACTTTAATAATAGAGATTCATTCATCCAACAGCAGGCCAATTTTGGCATTATACGTTACATAAATGTGTGCTCCTCATTGACATATACAGATAAAAAAATGTATCTCGTTTTTATAGGCTTCATTTTTTATTTAGTTCACAGTTATATTATATATATTTGTTAAATATTGGTTATCACTGCTAAATTGTTATATTTAATACTTATTGAAATCACTGAACAAGAGGTGCAAAATTTGCAGTATCATATTGCATAATATAAGTGCTGTATATTAGTCAATTTCCATATTTATTTCTTACTAAAATGCGTATATTCTTGGCATTTTTGCTGAGCATATTCCAAAGCATGCAGTTTCATATTGTACCCATACCAAATTTTAATTTCAAGTATTTCCTTCTTTCCAGACAGCTATTGATTTTTATTTTATTTAATTAATTCCACAACTTCCACAACAGATATTTGTAGTATAGACATGGCAGTGTAATCTTTCACAGAGAAAGTCATGTCTGATTTAATGTTTGTTAAAGCTGCATTGTTGCTTGTTGCAATAAAACTTCTGACAACAACAAAAGCAGATATGTGATTCCGACTGATATATACCTGACAGAAGATAGGAAAACCACAAAAAATGGTATAAAAATCATTGCAAACATTAGATTTTTAATTGAAGTGAATGAGAAAAATATCAGGTAAAGACATTTACTTGCAAGTAGCTTGTAACATCAGATTTTACTTGACTTAGCCAGTAATAATACATTTCTCAGGTTAATGTTTTTCTAATGTTGTCTGATAGTAAGTTACTGTATCTCCGTTCCAGCTGTCTTTTTAAAGGAATTTCCTTTAGAGCTTTTCTGTTTTGGAGCATGTTCTTTGTCCCTGCACATTTCCTGTCATCTCCTCACGCATAACAGCTTAACCCACAATGGCGTCATGACGGCGTACAGTGCAGCGCCTATTTCATTTCCATTAGTGCTGTGACTCAGGCTCCTTATTGTTTGTCTGCTGCACACAGAGGTTAATGTCAGGTTACTCAGCAGATCTGATGTTAAAGCGTCGGCTGCTCCCTCCAATGGAGTTGGAGTGTTTTCTCTTGCACTTCATTGTCATGCCCTGCCATGTCCTCATTAGCATGCATGACATGCTGGAATTCACCGGAGCACATTTGCATAAATTAGCCCTCTCTTCTATGAAGGCATAAGGCCGACGTGTAGAGGGGAGCACTGAGTGAGGGAACGGGGTTATGATTTAGGGAGGAGAGGGGAGTGGTGTCGTATTGCTCAGCTTGTTTATGAAAGGATATTTGGCAGGATTCCTAAAATGTCATGTGAACTGTCCAGGTCTGTGATTGGCCGTTGCCTATAATTTCCAGCTTTGTAATGGTATCGCTTGTCCACTCCAGATACAGAGCGGGCTGTTAGCCTAAAATGGCCCCAATCTGTCATGTTGATAAATTTGTCTCTTTGTCTTAACTCGTACACTTAAGTGCTGCTAACAGCTGAAATGCCTGTCATGGCAGTCAGCTAATGACCAGGAAAACACTGTGTATTCTCCCCGTCCTTCTGGTTTTCTTTTCAGACAACAGTTTCCTACACTGTGACTGTCTCCCCTTCCTCTCTCATTTTCCTCTGAGCTCTATCCATCCTCCCTCAGTATTTACCCCCTCCTTCCATCCTGTGTCGCTCTCTTTACGCTTTCCTTCATTAGGCTGCTGTGCTGGTTGTAACAGTGGAGTAATCACATATGGTGCAGGGCACACATAAAGATGCGCTCCCGCAGGCAGCAGCTGCTGATACTAGCTGAAAATAGATCCCTGGTACGCTCAGCACTTTTACTCCAGCAGCTTTGCTGTTTATCAGCAGCCTCATTTAAGCTACCACTGCCTCACCATTACAGTCGGCATGGCCCGATCTACAGCAACTAACGGTGTGTGTGTGTGTGAGTGCACACTTCTACATCTGAATAAAACATATCTTAATTTTTATGTCAATCCTCAATACACAAAGAGCATTATATTCATTATTGTGTGTGTGCGTGTGTGTGTGCGTGTGCGTCGCGCAATGCTGCAGTAGTGTAGTAGATGTGCTGCGCTCATCAGTAGAGCGGATAGTCCACTCAAAGCCTCTACCCTCCCCCCCCGGTCCCTCATACTCAGACACACACACACACTCCCACCCACCCACTTACCCTAGCACATGCACATACACACCATCCCCCTCACAGATATGGAGTCAGCAGCTTCCTCTTAACAATGACTGATATGCCTGGTGCTGTTGGATGTCTGTTAGCCAGAGCTCATCGCAAGGTGCTTTGGACCAGAGGCTGTAGCATATAGATGCACTGAGCTAACACAAGAAGTATTGAGGTTCAACTGCCAGACCCATCTGGAGCCATCCCTGCTGATCAAAAATAGAAAAAAAATTTTTTTATTGTTTTTATTTTTAACTGTCCCATCACATGTTATACACTATATGAAAACATATGTGTCATTAGCATATCACACATCTGTTAAGACTCATGCTGGTTTGATGTTTTGCATAATAAACCTTTGTGACAAAGAAATTCAGCAGATGAGACTGAGAATTCAGATTTACAACCAATATCAACAGCAAACACATCTATTAGTAAAGTGTAAATTTCCTTTTTTTTTTTTTATGGTATGGTTAATAAAATGTGGTCACCAAGACATTGGTAATAGAGATAATAAGGATACAAATAGTGACTCATGTGGGAAATGTGTCAAGCTGTCACAGGCCAGGTGAAAGAATTATTGAAATGTTGCTGTAAAGATGCCTAATTTCACATCACTTCAATAACAATATGAAATAAGAAATGTTTATCGTTTTTTAAAAACTTACAGGAAGTAGTGGATTTTTAAAAGTAAAAGTCTTGGAAGGGAACAATGTGTAATAGAGGGATAACACAACAAACTAGAAAAGCACTTGGAGAGCGCAGAAGTCCGCCAAGGCAATAGGGTCAGTCACTCAATATCAAATTGCACACTTGAAGGATTATATTGACAGCATGTATTTTGGGAGCACACAGACATTGACATATTTCATCCACTAGATGGCAGCAGTTAGTGAAGGCAATATGGTCACTGACGCAATAATATACATTTGCAATATGAATTCCAGATGATGTTCCAGATCACCGATCACCACCAAAATCTATTCATCTGTTCCTTTTCCCAATACACACATGGTCTGAAAATCTGTGCAGTACTTTTTAAGTTATTTTGTACACAAACAAACAAACATTAAGACAAACGCGGGCAAAAACACAAGGTGGAAGTTAAATGCATAGGTTAAAATAACGCTCTGTAACAAATATATGTGACCCCCTGAAAACAAGATGTTCCATCCTGATATAATAATACATTTTAATCATATGCTATGGCCTATCACCTATGGGAGATTTTGGAGTGACTGGTATGTCAGCGCTGTCGAACTTTTGAAAGAATAGTGTTCATCCCTAAACGAACGGTCTTACACTAAGTGCCCCTGCAAAATACCAGAAGGGGCAGGAGAATGCAACATGAAATATCCAACCAATAGGGCTTATAGGGTCTACACCAGCGGTTCTCAACTGGTCTGTCTTTGGGACCCACCATCACACTGCCATGACAAGACGAGACCCAAAACGAGGAAAATTCTCAACTTCTAAAATGTATTTAATAAAAAGATGGAGCAGATTGAGAGGAAAATGTTCCCTATTACACTAAAATAGCCGCATTTTAATTAAAAAACAAAGTGCAACTTAGATAACACAACGTCCCTTGCTTTAACAGACTCGACAGCTTTCATGCACAAACATTAAATAAAAAAGTCCAACTAGTGAGAAGTCGTTTCAAAAAGACCCAAACTTCAGTTAGCAGATGAAAACAAACAGAGTGAATAGGCGGCATAAAAAAAACCCTTCAAAATAAAACCACAGGATTTATTTTGCCCAGGTAAAGGCCCACGACCCACTAAAAACGGTTTTGTGACCCACTTTTGGGTCCCGACCCACCAGTTGAGAATCACTGGTCTACACAGTCTACATCTACTGCTCCAGTGGACTAAAATTACTGAAAATGATGAAATGTCATTAAATAAGAAATCTGTTTTGTCAAGGTAATGTTCACTGTAGTAAAACACAATAGGTTTTCATGGAGAACAGAAGGTTGAAAATCATAGTATGTAATGTAATGTCTGCAAGTCTTCATACTAACCTGCTCCAATTAAAATTAATGTCACTGCATTTAGAATAGAATGTCTTACTGACAAATAGTGTTACACTGAGGTACAAATTGTTTTAGGGATTTGGGGGAATTTAACAACTTGGGGAGACTATAGAGGCTGATTCATAGAATTTGTAGACCCCATATATCTACATTTTGGCTTTTTAACCACATTCAAAAAGTAAAATCTTCATTTATTCAGCAGAATTTTATTCCTGGCAAAATGGAAAGCTGTACAGTAACACAGTTCACACCTAAAATATGAATTTATACTGTAATCACATTAGTGTTTATAAAATGTCAGCTTGGGCAATACACAAGCACGTGCAACATTTATGCTGTAAAGAAGTAAGAGCTCAGTGCTCTCGTTCTGACACATTGCCTTGATGATCATTGAGTTTAGCTGAAAGTCAAGTTGGGTGTTTTACAATTTAAAGGTCTAAGTATCATATCTGTTTTTTAATCACATAATCCTTGTCTGTATTTTGGGGTCATGTTCCATTCGATCTGGCACAGACACATTCTCCATTGTGCTGTTGAGTTCAGAGCATCTAGCATGTTTTATCTCTAATTTCACACAGAATGTTTTGAAGTGAACAAGAATGAAGTCAATGAAATGCTGGCTCTACCTAGTTTAAACCTCTAAAAAGCCAAAGGTACTAACTTACTGCATGTGTTTATTCATCTTCCTACAAATCCACAAAGCCAGATGATTTGATACATTCTTAGACTCACTCCGATGACCTCAAGCTATTTACTGACATATTTGTGTTTCCTCATGCATACTGCTTAGTTGTTTTTCCAGGCGGAAAAATCCGTAGACCAAATTCTGTGGTTTTTGAAGCTTGATTACTAAAGAGGGAAAATCCTGTTTTAGTAGTGGGGTGTCTGGCAGAGTACACTGGAACTCTGGAAGCTGCTGCAGTGCTCACATGGTGTGTACTGTTCCACCTAGGGTAATTCGTCTTCTTGTTTCCCCCAACAAAGGCAACAAAACAATCAGTACACAGTGGGCTCATTAAAACCACATTGTGTAGCTCATCCCCTACACCTGCGAGCCTCTGTTAAGTCTTGTAAGAAAAACTTAACATCATTCAACCTCTGAAAAGGTACTTTGTAGGACATGCAATACAACACAGTGTCAGATTCAAAGTGAAAGCATTGCAATTGTGTTTGCAAGCACACCTTTTCTCTGTGTGTGGTTTGATTGCATTCCCTGAGCACCTTACAGTAATGTGTTTGTCACCAGAGAATGAACCAGGATAAAGCGGGAGGGATTGGTTGCTAGAGCCTGAGTAAAGTGATGAATGCAACCTAGTGTGAACCTCACGCTGATCTCCAAACAGCAGACAAGCCTTGTATTAAAGCCGGCTCCTTTGGCTCCTTTCTCTCGTCTGTGTGCTCTGTGACAACAGCAGCAGAGGGCGGCCTGGACTTCTGCAGGCTCAGGAGTTTACCTAATTATCTGGCATTAAGTCTAAATGGAAGGCTTCCCTCTATCATCCCGCGCCACATGGCCACAACAGGGATAAGCTGTAGTCTTACAAACCATTAGGCTTTATAGGCACTTGACCTGAGGTTGCAGGGCACTGACACAGAAAGTGAGGCTATGGGGCCATGCCCCAATTGGGTCTCTTACAGTACAGTACACTGCTGGACGTATCAAATCAGTGTTGTGATTAGGGTAGCCAAAACAGTATTAAGTGAGGGCCCAAGGCATGAAAGGGACCCTTTATCAGAACTCAATATTTTTTTCATACCGCCAGAAGTTTATTGTCAAGAGTCCAAAGCTGGTCAGCGCCTTAATTTTATTTACTTATTGTATTTGGTAGTTTCTGATTTGAATCAGTTCTAAAAGAATACCGAACTCAAAGTCATAAGGACTTTGGCCCCCTTTTGTAAATGTTCTGCATATCCGCAAGTATCAATTATCAAAAATGTATTCGCTCTTCAAACTGATACCAAGCCCCAGTTACTGAAATTAAAACTTCCGCCCTTGATTTTTGTCTGATTTTTAAAAAAAAAAATTCTCATCAAGCAAGTCAATTATGCAAATGCAAAGCTCTGACAGAAGTGGGTCTGGGTAAATCCAATGCTATGACTACAGAGTGGACAGTGTGGTGGAATGTCCCACAGGTTATGAACATGGGGTAGTAGGACTGACAACCTGCCAATGTATCCAGAGCACCAGATCTTATTTACCGCTGTATAGAATGTTCAGTGCTGACCTGATGGAAAGATTAACCGGTACTTTACAGTGTTTGTTTATGGTCGTTGGAGCTGTCAGGTTGTCTCACCACACTCCAAGTGCCCTGAACAATAGCTGTGCTGATGGTAATGCTGGCAATTTCCCTGTTTTTTTGCAGGTCACTGCCAGGGGATTCGCTCCATTGTTGCAGTTTGCCTACACTGCTAAGCTGTTACTCAGCAGAGAAAACATCCAGGAGGTCATTCGCTGTGCCGAATTCCTGCGCATGCACAACCTCGAGGACTCATGCTTTCGTTTCCTGGAAGCTCAGCTGCGCAGCGAGGAAGATGGCTTGCTGCTCTGCCACAAGGTGGCAGCAGAAGTGAACAACTCAGAGGATGAGAGCATGCAGTCAGAAGTGGAAAGGCCCACCTCTCCAAAGGCGCGGCGGTGTGCCGACACCCTCACCTCCTTTGGACACCCCGACGATGATCGGCTAGCAATGGCTATTCCTAGTAACTTCACAGATGGCCGGCTGGATTTTGATCGGCACGGAGCATCAGACCTGCCGCGATGCCCCAAGTACAGGAAATACCAGTGGGCTTGCAACAAGCACAATAATGACACCTCCTCACACACCAGTACCTCAGGTTTTCCAAGCACATTAAAGGAGAGCAGCGTTAGCGGAGCAATGCCGGTTCAGGGCAGGCTGCCTTTGGCACAGATCAAAGTTGAACCACAGGCAGAGGAAGAGGCTATCTCATTGTGCCTGTCAGGGGATGAGCAAGACCACAGGGATAAGGACAGTGTGACAGCCATGGAAATGGATAACCCAATATCTGTGGAAAGAAACAAGAGAACTAAGTCCCCTTCCTGCCTCAGAGCCTTCTTCAAGAAAGCGGCAGACCCCCCCAGTCTGCCCAACACATCACAGCAGCTATTTGCCAACAGACTTGTCTGCCCCCAGGACAAAGGAAACTCTCAGGGAGATCATAAAAAAGACTTCAGGCCTTTCACTGGGGAGCTGGGTCTGTCTGTTACATCCCCAAAGGACATGGACGGTTTCCCTGCAGGGTTGTCCCTCAAGTCCGCTTCCTGCGATGGGGTCTGCAAACAGGAAGTCGAGCTAGATCGCCGTAGTGTCATATTTTCCTCTGGGGCCTGC
Source organism: Serranus cabrilla (assembly GCA_903364295.1). NCBI lineage: Eukaryota > Metazoa > Chordata > Actinopteri > Perciformes > Serranidae > Serranus > Serranus cabrilla. The sequence goes on from CAFUXE010000077.1 coordinate 819,166, forward strand.
AACCGTCTGGGAACCCCAGCACATTCCTACCCTGGTGGGAACTCTTTGGAGATGGAGCTCTCTGAGCACATGCCAAAGGGTCTGTGGGCTGGAGCTAGCCAGTCCCTCCCCACATCCCAGACCTACTCTCCCAGCACCACTTCCACTGAGCCCCCACTCCTGTGCCGCCCAAGACCCAATACCAGCTGTCCAGTGCCAATCAAAGTGTGCCCTCGCTCGCCGCCTTGTGAGACCCGCACCAGGACTTCCAGCTCCTGCTCTTCGTACTCCTACGCGGAGGACGGAAGTGGAGGCTCTCCCTGCAGCCTCCCTCAGTTTGAGTTCTCCTCCTCTCCATGCTCCAATGTGGCACGCTGCCTCAATGTGGACCAGCAGGAGCAAAGCGTGGGCGGGGATGCCCTTTTTAACCAGGTGCGACCCAAGATCAAATGTGAGCAGTCCTATGGCACCAACTCCAGCGACGAGTCAGGCTCCTTCTCTGAGGGAGACAGCGAATCCTGCCATGTACAGGAGCGAGGGCCAGAGGTGAGTGTAAAACATTGTCTTTCACATGTAACACACAATGTAGCCATTACACTAAATTCCACCATGGCTAATTATATCGCAGTGCCCTGCTCTCCAGGTCTGCATTAGCAGTCATTAAATCATCATGTAATTGAAGTAGGAGTGTTCAGTACAAGATTTACAGCATCACCAAAGGGCACAGATGTGCTTTGATATTATTAATCTGCTTTATGCACTGCTGGAGATCTGTGTAATGAGTCTGAATATTTGAGCCCAAATGCACTAGGACAGTCTAAATACCGGACGCCGTGGTGCTGTTTTTAAGACTGTGATTGGTTCATCATCCAAACTAAGAGTAGCATGTATGTGTGGCAAGCTCTGCAGGCAATTGAAGGCTCAGGACTCTCCCAGGGTAGAACTACCCTCTGAAGTGAATCCCTGTGGCTCTATCCGTCTCCCTGCCAGTGCCAACTACCGTAACTAGCTCATTTAATCCCAGCAGAAACACTGACATCTGTAATCCGCCCCTATAAATATGCATATGGTAATTCTCAGTGAGGCCTAGCCGACTTCTGACATTTCTGATCTATTGACAATTAGCTGTGATGCCCAGCCGCTGTGAAGGTGTGCGATACGTTGCAAAGGGATTACAACCAATACATTACAGCAGTTCGTTCTGTGCTCTGGCCATAAAGTTTTAATGGCTGGTGGTTGCAGTGAGTTGTATGTGTGTGGGCGAGAGGTTCAACTCTGTCTTATGGCGGGACTGTAGCGCAGCTCGACAGTGCTGACAAGGATGAATAGCCAATCCTCTAATCATCCTCCCCTAATCCACCTGGACAGACATCCTCCAAGCTGCAGACTAGACGACTGTTGTTGTTTACCAAGTAAAGATCAGCGAGGGACCCTCTAATTCGCAGATGGAGCGTAGCACAGACGTAATTATATTAAAATGAGCAGATTTCCCATCTGATGGAAAGTGAAAGACATTAAAATCAATTTACAAAGAATAGCTTTGCTTCCTTGTAGTGCTGCCTTTCACTGACATATAACATTGCTCTCTCTCAAATTGTCGTTCGTTAGCAGCTTGGAAAGCAAGCTTTTTTTTGTTTCATATTGACACTAATATCATCATATGTCTTTCTCTAGACTGTGACATGACAAGTTGGCTCTTGTAGAGCTTGAACTTACGACCTTACGAATCCCATGTTACCCCCAGTCGATCTTGACTCTGGTGATATTACACTCAGTGATTTTTCCTTGAGGTGCAGGCAGAATTATTTCTGATGAGCTTGGTGGAGATGGTTGCTGTAAGTGCACAGAGGGAGCAGAAAGGGAGAAAAAGAGAGAGAGAGGGAGAGAGAGAGAGAAAGAAAGTGGTGTGTTGCCATGGTGATCGGATTCAAAGAACAAGTCGGTGTGTTGCAAGGGTTGGAGCTATATGACAGGATTTTGCTTCACCGTGGAAAGAATTCAGTTCCACTGCTCAAACAGAGCTGAAAGATAAAGAGACTCAGCAGTAATGTGTAATTATTACCTTCGTAGCGTGGCACACAACACCCATCGCCATTAGATTTATGGGCCTTTAAAGGGCCTGCTCAATGTGCCACTGTAAATTATGTGGGATTGATTTACAGCTGAGCTATCAACTGGGAGAGCTGTCCAAAAATGACTAGGAGACGTTTCAGTTTCCCTTTGTCATTTCTTTGTGTGGGTATGACTGTGTTTATATATGTTTGTGTCAGCCATTGTTGGCGCTTCATTACTCTACACAATATCCTTTGTCAAATCTCTATTGACTTACACAGAGCTTTCTACTCACTGTCACGGGCTGCTGATAAGATCGTTTATGAATGAATATTTCCCAGATCTGCCTGCTCTACAGTTCAGTGCACTGATGTTAAAGTAGAGGTCACAGAGAGGTATTGACAAAGCTGAGTGTTAGGTTACTCTCCATTTACTTTAATGTGGTGAAGAAGTGCTACCTCATGCTCCTGTCTTCCTACCATCCCTCTCTGTAATCTGGCCACACAAACAAACATAGAGAAGGCTGGCCTCTCTGTGTTTGCAGAGCAAATGGCAGAGTGGAAAAGCAGCTTTTGTTAAAAATAGCTGCAGTCCCGGACTGCGGACTGGACACACTGAATCCCGAAGGAAGGAAGTTGTTAAAGTGCAGGGCAGTCTGACCGAAGCCTAGTCATTCAAGGTAGCCAGAGTCACTTGAGGTTATGGCCTGTTGCGTTCATATGGGCCACATCTGAGAACTCTCAGCAGCTTCATACAGCAGACAGAGGAGTCCTCTCCTCTTAACTTTTGAGAGATTAGCACATTAGGCCCACTGCTGTCCTACGATACAATAAGTTGAAGAGAAATTATGTATATTGTGAAAGAGCAGTGGAACTGTTCAGGAAATTTTTTAAGTAAGGGTTTAATAGGAACGCTAAATTGTTATTTAAATTGATTTACTGACCTCTTCTGATATGTTACACTTGCTTAATCATTAATCATTATTTAATTATTACAAACAAAAGTTTGCTAAATTCCTTAGCAATAAGATATCTTCTTGGTTTGGTATGACCAGTAACTTATGGTTACCACAACTTTAGAAAGTAGCCCTTTAAAGGCATTAAAACAGACATTACTGAGCCAATTCAATAACTTTAAGACTCTACTCCAGCTTATTTGTAGTATGTTTTAGCATTTGCAAATGCTAAAATAATAAAAAATGGCATAATTTTGCCATATCAAAGTTGGTTAGCATCCAATAGCAGCAAAACCAAGATTTCCAGTACACTTTATGATCTGTATGAAGGTTCATGTCAACTTATCTTAGCAAACCTAAGAAAAATATGTGTTGTGTAACTGACATTGCTGTATAATTTGGCTAGACATAAGTCCATAATTCTTCTCTCCTTGACTTTTACACTACTTTTAGCTTTTTAGCAAAGTCATACAGGCTTACCCTGATGGCCTTGATTTTAGTTCTTTTGCCATATGACAAGTATTAAATCTGTGAGGAGATCAGATATGGCAAATACACATTTGACAGCTCTGCTTGTGAGGGTGCCACAGTTCCACATGGACTGGACAGCACTGAAGTAGAGCTGGGGTGCTGAGACCTTGCCACTGCAACCAGCAGCATCTCAGCTGAGAATGTATCATGCATCTCTACACGGCACCATTCTTAGCTCAGTCTATCTCCTTTCTTTGTCTCTCAAAGCTCCAGCTCCTGGTTGCAGTGTAGGCGTTGAGCTCATTCTAGCGTATCGTCTGGCCGCAGCGGTGAAAATATTGATCTCAGAGCGAGTAAGAGGAATGAGGAAGTCATCTTGATACATCAGCACTATGTTGTTTTTATTTTTCATCAGGCAAAACATAAAATAGAATGAACGTGTGACAGGAAGTGCACAGACTTTAATATTAGTGCTGCTATCCTTGCACAACGCCAGAGAACCTTTGCTCTACTCTAGATATGATGTGGCTGCGGTCTGAGTCTGAATTGCCGTCCTTAATGTCAGCAGTGGAGCTGTTTTAGTCATAGGTAATAGTGATAAAAATATATGCATATGATGTCAGACGAAATCCCTGTAACTGATTCTTTTTTCGAGTCCTTAAGTATGGTAGTATAGTACAATATAGTATAGTATATAGCATAGTATAATATAGTTTTATAAAGATTGGTACATTAAAGTACAGTGTTGCATGGTATGGTATGGCATGGTATGGTATGGTATGGTGTAATTAAGTATAGTGCAGTACAGTATAGAATGGTACAATAGGGTACAGTATAGTATAGTATAGTATAGTATAGTATAGCTTAGGATAGTATAGCATAGCATAGCATAGCATAGCTTAGCTTAGTTTAGCTTAGCTTAGCTTAGCTTAGTTTAATTGAGTTTAGTATAGTGTTATATAGTATAGTACAGTAAAGTACAGTGTAGTTTGGTATGGTATGGTATGGTAAGGTATAGTTTAGTACAGTAAAATACAGTGTAGTAAAGACAATAACGGTACAGTACAGTATAGTATATATAATATATATTGTACAATGTAGTACGTAATGGTATTGTATGGTATGGGATGGTATGGTATGGTGTAATAAAGTATAATGCAGTATGGTATAGAATGGTACGATAGGGTACGGTATGGTATGGTATAGCAAATGGACTGCACTTGTGTGGTGTAGTATGGTATGGTATGATATGATATGGTATGGTATGGTATAGTAGTATAGTACAGTACAGTATATTATATTATAGCAAATATAGAGATACAGTATTTGGAATGATGTAGTGGAAGTGTATCTGAATGGGAGTAGATTTGGGTCCAGGACCTGGTAAAGACAAAGGAGTCTTGTCTGCACACTGTGTGATGGGAAAGATACTTATTCCAGTTTAACATTAGGGGGATGTTTGCCCATTCATCTTCCTGTTGAATCTGCATTTAACTAGGCTGTTGCATATAATTATGTACTTATGGTAACACAGGAAGCCTTACTTTGTAGCCTATAGAGTGCGCAGAGGGAGACATGTTCAAATTGAGCAAGAGAAGTAAAGTTTACCCAAGCATTTTTTCTTTGAAATCTATATTTATATAGCTCGCTGCTTTTTACCATAAAATGTAGTATCAAGGTAATGAGATACGTTGCCTCTTCATTGCCCCCCCAAATTGCCCCTGGAGTGTATGCAGCATCGCTCGGGAGCACTGTGTAGAGCGGGACAAATATAGAGACCAAACAGGCGATATTTTTGCACTCTTATTTATCGTATCTGCAGAGAAGAGGATAGTGTGTGTAGTGTGTGATCAGGATGGAATGGAGATACCAGGATGCTGCAGGGCATTACAGCTGGTGATAGTCATGGAACTGAGACATTTAGCGTCCAGCTACCTTATACGCAAGATTTTACCACTGTGTTGATTTTGGTGTGTCATTGAATCTTGGCAGCTAGTGCTGTGGTGTTTTTTGCCCTGAAATTCACAGAAATAACTTCGCAATCAAACAATGTGTCCACTACTGCAAGTTTATTCTCGTGTATTTTTCCAACAAGCTGCTGTAACAAGTAACGAGGATTGGGTGATTTTAAATATAACTTGACACTTAATGCTTCCTACATGAATAAAGATTTTTCTGAACTGAGTTCAGGTTGATATTAGTCATGATTACATCATTCAGCAAGTGAGCAACAAAACATTCATTATTTATCATTTATTTATCTGAAACGGTTGCAGAGTATTACCTTAACCCTCAGGACAGAACAGTTACTACTGAGCTTCTCCACATTATCTTCATTAAGATCCTACTCAGGACATAAGTGTGTGATGCTTCTTTAT
>CAFUXE010000077.1:841681-869207 GCA_903364295.1 Serranus cabrilla
ATTTGGTGCATTTTTAATAAAGTTGAAAATTTTCGTGAAAAAAAACGACATGCTATAGTATGACTTTTTGAAAATTTGGCCATTTCGCAACATGGTGTTTTTCTGTCATTTCTGGATATATTATGCTCTAATGTGTATCAACACACTGAAATTGGGACATTTTAAGCATTTTTAGGAGTTTTAAGGAATTTTAAAGTTTGATCACTTTTGACAAAAACATTCCAAATATGAGAAGAATAAGAATCGAACCAGTAACAGTCAGACCTCCAGTCAGTCGTCTATCTCACTGAGCTATCTGCTCTTACTGATAGATGGTGGTCTTCGTTACTTTGACTTCTTTATTGGAGGTTTAAAGCTTCAAATTTCACTGCCACCAATAAGGATAAATCTCGTGACCTCCTGTTTCCAAACCTGTCATCCATCACTCTGAGCTATCTGCTCTGACAGACTGAAGTGTGTCTCTTTGTATATTTGACTTCTTTATCAGGGTTTAAATCTTCAAAGTTAATTGCTCCTCATAAGAACAAACCAATCAACCTTCAGTCCTCTATCACTCTGAGCTATCTGCTCTGACTTATGTCGTTTCTCTTCGCTTTGTTTCAAAGCTTTGTCTATATGCGTATTTGACTTCTTCTCTTTGTATGTTGGATCTTAAATTTCACTGCGACCAATAAGACTCAAACCCATGACTTCTTGTTTCCAAAGCAGTCATCTTGACCATTTTTGAAGACCAGACAGCTCAGAGATCCTTAAAACGCATAAAAATGCTTAAAATGTCCCAATTTCAGTGTGTTGATACATATTAGAGCATAATATATCCAGAAATTACAGAAAAACACCATGTTGCGAAATGGCCAAATTTTCAAAAAGTCATACTATAGCATGTCTTTTTTTTCCCGAAAAAGGTCAAAAACTTAAAAAATGCACCAAATTCGCAGAATTGCTTTATTAGAGTCTGTTGACACGGGTCAGCGTGAAACCGTTTGAAAAAGGACAGAAAAACACCATTTTAAAATTTTGCCATTTCTGACAAAAATCGACATACTATAGTACAGTGATTCTCAACTGGTGGGCTGGGACCCAAAAGTGGGTTGCAAAACCGTTTTCAGTGGGTCGTGGGCCTTTACATGGGGAAAAAAAATACTGTGGTTTTATTTTGAAGGGGATTTTTTTTTTGCCGTCTTCTCACTACTTCTCACTAGTTGGACTTTTTTAATGAATGTTTGTGCATGAAAGCTGTTGAGTCTGTTAAAATAAGATAAGTTGTGTTATCTCAGATGCACTTTTGTTTTTTTTATTAAAATGCAGCTTATTTAGTGTTAAAGGGAATATTTCCGTGTCTAGCATCACCAGGCTGCTGGTTTATCATTAAACTTTTGTTGTGTTGGCATACAGTTATTCTGTACTATCCCAGGTTCAATTTGCACCATCTTTTCATTAAATACATTTTAGAAATTGAGAATTTTCCTCGATTTTGGGTCGCGGCTTGCCATTACGGGGTGATGGTTGGTCCCAAAGCCAGACCAGTTGAGAACCACTGGTCTGAGCCATCAAGCAGACACGGAGCAACATTAGACATCATGAATGTAAGAAAAATATGTGTCCACCTACAGCTGAATGCTTCACTTTCATCATCAGCTAGTAGCTAACTGTGGTGCTGAGCAGACATTGTACAATGGGTTTATTCAAGCTTTTCCAAGTTTTATTTTCAAAACAGCTGCCTGCTGGTGAGAACAGTGAGACTGTAATATAACAGTGCTTGTGGGCAGTAAAGAAGCTGAAATGTAATGTTTGTAGAGTTGAGGGAAACTGCGAGCTGGTGATAATTCAGTATAAGTGACTCCTTTCATGCTAAACATAGTCATGTGACCCATTGTTTATATGAAAGTTTTCTGTAGTGCATCTTCAAGCCCTGTGTTGCGGATAAACTAGATTATATAAAATCTAGTCTTATCATGTCAGTTGAGCATACCTGCTGCATATGCTTGTGGAATTTCATGTTTCAACAAATTAACATCAAGTCCTTGAAACATCAGAATTTCTGTTAGCCTAATGGTTGGTTCTGAGGTACTTACCTGGTTTACAGCCATGTTTAGTCTGTTGTGTTCATGGTAACTGAAGAGCACATAAAGACCACATAATATATAATAAAGATTAATGTCCATTGCTAATTTGTTCATAATTCTTTTCATTTGTAGTTGTAAGTGCAAAGAGCAAAGGTAATGTAACGACCAAATGTAGAATGAATAAGTACATAATAATCTCTTTTCAGTAATATTCATGAGGAAAGGCCAGTTATAAATATCCAAGTTTATGATCAGTGAGCAATGAATATCAACAGGACATTCTACATTCTAGACAGACTAGCTGTTGGGATAGCTTGCAGTGGCCAAAGTTTCGGACATAGGCCACCCAACTGGCTAATATCACCACCTTCAACTAACTTAGTTTCAATGGAGTCATTCTAGAATAACAAACCACTTTGACAGAACATTTCATTCTTTCTGAAGAGGGGGAAAAGTTTAATTGAAAAAAACAACAACAACAGGACACAAGTAACACTCACAAAAAGCTTGTCAGATATATTCAGAAACAATATTAGGATACTTTCAGTCAGAAGAAAACACTGAATTGGAAGAGCCCTTTAGCCTCCAGCTCCTTCTGTATGATAAACCAAGAGAGTTCCCTCTTTTTTTTTGTGGTTGCCAATTCCACATTCTTAAATTACAATCTTTAGTCAAATATCTTCACAACAGGCTTTTGATCTCATTATATGAGCAGTCACATGTGCTTTCAGCCAAAGAATAATTTGGATTCATATTTTGTTCAACAAGTGGCTTGCAAACTATCATTGTAGAAGTAATCAGATGTTGGAGATATAATTTGTGAAGTACATGAAGGAAATCATTAAATGTCTTTTGTCTGTGAAATGTTAACATATTTGAACTGAAGCTCTAGTTCATGCATATACATACTGTATAAACATACGGTGAACACATAAAGTTACAGTATAGAGACGGTCAGGATCCCATGGTCCCTTTTGAACTCCCATATGCCTCTAGCGTGGTGACAGAACAGTCATTTCCAATTATTTCTTCATGATTGAAGACAGCTCCAGAATCATACTCTGAAAAAAAGAAAGACGTGTGGATAATACATGGTTATTATTCAAACACAGACACAAACATATTTCTCTTAGCAGCTGGAAATCTTTATTTCATTACCTTTCATTTCAAGGGTTGCACCAGCTGAAATGGCTCTGACACAAGTTACAACTTGGTGATTAACTTTAGCTATTTTTGGCCATTAGCCTCTTTGCTATTGAATAACAAAGCGTTCAAAGACGGTTGGGCACAAGAGACATGTTTTTGAATACAATATTTAGCATGACATATTGCAGTTTAATTCTGGTCTATGTAATTTGCTGACACTGCACTTACAAAAGTGTTTGTCACTGATGAGCCACAGGAAGAAAACATAATTGTTTGCGAAGATATTTTGTGTGTTAGTGTTGACCAGTAGTAGGTTAGAGGAACCTTACATGTCCGTGGTACAACTGAACATCCATACAGCTTTAGTAAACTGACTACATGTATTGTTAAATGCGGGATTCACACCCTAATATCCTACCCTAATGTCTTTAGAACATTCTTGGAACATTTATCATGATCATTTCCAAATTTCTGAGGTCAACAGTATGCGTGGCAAAAATGTTCAACATGACAGGAAGGACAGAACAAGACAAACAAAGTAGTTCTGCTACACAAAATTTCCATTTTCAGATTTTGGGGTTCTTCAAGAACACTAAAGTACAACAGTTATGTCAGTTTCACATGCCAAATTTCAGTGTTCTTGCTGTGTCTGGGCTCCCAGCCATGTCTCTATCCCAACTCCTCAGATACTGATGCTATGTCACAGTCCTCTACATCAGATATAGAAACGTTATTAGCATCGAACATAATATAAATAGAGCAAAGATCTGTTTGGAGTGGTTGGTTAAAACAAACCCTGGACGTTGACCCAGGAGTCTAACCGTTTTTGTAATAACGCCGTTATTTTTCCAGTAACAGGGTAATCTTACTCATTAATGTTTCCGTCGTTGTAACGGTGTTACCGTTACTGAACGTTAAATGTGGTGCGTTACTATGCAGTGATTGAATAAACTGTGTAATCTGAACGCACCCCTGGCTGCACACACAAGGCAAGTCAAAGGCAAGAACGTACATGTAATGTGCACATTGTAAGCAACTCTAATGTAATGAAGGATCTCAAAATTACTTTTGTTATAAAGACAATACTTGAAATACAGGATAAACATAACCCTACCCCTAAAAACCCAAATTATTTGACATATAGCAACTTTTTTTTTACAGTAACTCAGATAGTTACTTTCCCTGGTAACTTGTTAGTTTTATTAACAAGTAATTCAGTTACTAACTCAGTTCCTTTTTGGAACAAGCAGTGAGTAACTATAACAAATTACTTTTTTAAAGTAACATTCCCAACACTGGTTATTACGCCTCTGTCGTTAATGACTAAATGCAGTTCATCATTGTGACAAGAATTTACAAGTGGCTAAACAAGAAAACTAAGTAAAGATGTGCATTATATTTCAGTGCTGTACAGCAATGAGCTGCACGAACCTAACGCTATTAAATTGTTGCCTTTCTTTTTCATCAGGAGGTACTTTTGTTCTTTTGAAATGGAGAAATCCTTTACAAAATGAAAAACAATCTACTGTCCAATCACAGTCCAGGGAGACACAAGCTCATGTCAGCCATACATTTAAAGGAAATACAAGCCTGAAACCCTCAAACGGCCACTGTGTATACCTGACACGGCTGCTTTGACTGGCTACACAGGGCGGATAAATATATATCTGATAAATAATCAATGTTTGTTTATCAACTGGCCTCGGGCCACCTGTCATTTTGCAAAAGGTGGTCCCTTGGAAATGCCATTGGAGTATCCCTGCTTTAAGGGCTTTGCATTAAACTGAATCAACATTTTCTCACCATGGACATCCTCCTGCCGCTCGCTGGAGGTGGCGGGGTCACCGCAGGACTTTCCCCCTGGTTGAGGTGTTGGGCCTCTGTGTCTGTTCCGCTCTGAGAATCGGTGCTGTCAGACGGAGTGGCCAGCTTGCCCTCTGACAGTCCTCGGGACATAAAACTGCACTTTCTGGCTGTGGGGTAATGATCACTCTCTGGAGAATCACTCATGTCGCTGAGCTCCTTACAAACACTCACTCTGCTCTGCTTCCTCTGTGGGTTCCTCAGGGCAGCTGGGATCTCCATGTGGCCGGCCATCAGTGTGGGTCGAGGTCCTGCGTACTGGGGCCGGCCCGAGACGTGAGGTTCATTGGACTCATCGCTGCTGCATGAGGGCTTCCTGTTGTCCGGCATATTCCGCCCCTCCATGACCATGTGCTGTAGACCCTGGATGTCGGTTTGGAACGCCAGGTGTGTTTGTGTGGGCTGCTGGTTGCAGCTGATGGACCCCTCCCTATTCTGACGGGCCATTGGAGCCAAATTCAAAGGCAGTGACTCCCTGTTGACATCAGGCACAACAGAGCAGGTCTTCTGTGTAAGCTGGATCAACCTCTGTGGGGAGGAGTTAGTGAGCACACAAACCTGCTGCACCATGGAGTTTTTCTTTGACCTGCACACACTGTCATCATCTCCATATTTGTATCCATACAGGCTCTGTTTGATCTTCTTGACGCCTAAATGGAAAATCTCCAGCAGGTTGAGGAATAAAGAAACTCCGGCAATAACCAGCATGAAAACCATGAAGATGTTCTTCTCTGTTGGCCTTGATACAAAACAATCAACACTGTTGGGACAAGGCAACCTCTCACATTTGTACAGAGGAGACAGTCCAATGCCATAAAGAGCACACTGACCTATAATGAAACCCACCTCCACCACGGATCTGGTTAAGATATGGAAAACATATGTGCGCAGCAATGAGCCTCTAAGGGGAGCTTTCCTCACTCTCTTCTGTTCATCTAGTTTCCTGAGCTCTCGCTCAATTCGTTTGTGGTCCTCCTGGACTGGGTCTGTCCCCTCCAGCTCAGCTTTTAGACAGGCTTTCTTTCTGTGCCTCTCCTTCTCAAGAGTCCTCAATCGGTACAATGCATGCCCCATGTAGACCAGTGAAGGAGATGATACAAATATGATCTGAAGGACCCAGTAGCGGATGAGGGAGATGGGGAAAGCCTGGTCATAGCAGACATTCTTGCAGCCGGGTTGCTCTGTGTTGCACACAAACTCACTCTGCTCATCATCCCAGACATCCTCGGCCGCAACACCGAGGACAAGCATGCGGAAAATGAAGAGGATGGTAAGCCAAATCTTCCCCACGATGGTGGAATGAATATGGACCTCTTCTAAAATACTCCCTAATAAATTCCAATCCCCCATCTTCTGTCACATAATTATTTTTGATTATCTGTCAATGAATAAAGAAACACAAGCAGATTGTAGGTTTTTTCATCAAATGGAAAGTCAGAAATTCAAGTAAAAGGGTTTTTACTTACATGTTTTCTAGGGTCCTTGTCTTATCTGCCTCAGCATTAAGCCATTATAAAAGAGCAGACTCATTTGCGGAGTTACCAGGGCTCATTTGTCATCCCTCAAAGAGAGCCGAGACCCCACTGTGCAGTGTTGCTGACACTATTTCAATGTTGTTGCAAACTAGGACTCTAGATTGAAGTCATTGATCCAACACATGGCCCTATAATGCCCCGAGGTTAGCTTCACCCTGACTCTTTTAACAGGACAGTACACTGAAAATAGCACCGACTGAGATGTCAATACACAGCCATGTACAAAGTGTTCAACTTTCTTGCTTACATACAATAGCATGCAATAGGGTACTCTCAACCCTGTAACAACAGTTTGTTTGTCCCTTTTCAACATGCACAAAAGCTGCTCTGTGAAGAAATGTTTTTCCTAGTTTGGTGTGGAAGAAGTTGACTGGACTGCATCGAGTCCTGACCTCAACAAAAGCAACAACATAGCCTGAAATTGTCACCAAACATCAGTGTTGGATATCACAAATACTCTTGTGACTGAATTGGAATTCTTGCTACCAGGTGGAGGCATACTTAAATTCACTGGTGGACTTGCCTTATTGGATGCCTTATAGTAGATCAAACATGATAAATCCCCCCTTTAAAGTGCCCTTCCACTAAAGAAAACAAGATGCAGTTCCCTTAAACTGAGAAAACATGACACTAGTAACCTTCTAGTAAAGAAAATACAAGGAAGTGACCCAAGGGTGGTCTTGAAATTCAGAAAATATGATGCAGTACCATCTATGTCCCTAACCCTAACCCTAATCGGACCCTTTTTAGGAAAAACGGGGAACATAGGACCCGGGGAACATGGGGATGACCCCCTCAGACAGCCTCATTCCACAAAGTAGTTCAGATTTGCAGCAGTAAAATACTGTTTACATATTACTGCATCAGTATTACTCTAATAATGCAATATAAAGATATCAGTAAGGACATTTTACTGCAGAAAATACTTCTGTGGCCATGTTTCTAATCCAATTTACTTTTAATTTCCAGACATTTAATCAATGCTAGCATTGCATTATACACTGCTCAAAAAAATAAAGGGAACACTTAAACAACACAATGTAACTCCATGTCAATTGCACTTCTGTGAAATCAAACTGTCCACTTAGGAAGCAACACTGATTGACAATCATATTCACATGCTGTTGTGCAAATGGAATAGACAACAGGTGGAAATTATAGGCAATTAGCAAGACATCCCAACAAAGGATTGGTTCTGCAGGTGGTGACCACAGACCACTTCTCAGTTCCTTTGCTTTCTGGCTGTTTTGGTCACTTTTGAATACTGGCGGTGCTTTCACTCTAGTTATAGCATGAGACGGAGTCTACAACCCACACAAGTGGCTCAGGTAGTGTAGCTCATCCAGGATGGCACATCAATGAGAGCTTTGGTAAGGTTTGCTCACCAGAGGTAGCCTGACTGCCATTAGGTACCAAGATGAGATCCCTCAGACCTGTTGTCAGCACATTCAATTATGTAAAGAACAAAGTATTTAATAAGAATATTTCATTCATTCAGATCTAGGATGTGTTATTTTAGTGTTTTATTTTTTTTGAGCAGTGTTTTAGACAGTATATTTAGTATGAAACTGAAAAAGGATACAACTGTCCACAATCTGTCAAAATAAATTCAATCACCATCCTTGTTTGGCTAGTCTGCTAATGAGCTTTTTTTAAAGATATTTTTTGGCCATTTTATGGCTTTATTGATAGTGAAAGGGGGACGACATGCGGGAAAGGGCTCCGAGTTTGATTCAGCTGCCCGCTTGTGAGGACAAATCCTCCGTGGTATGCGCTAAACCAGGTGTGCCACCGGGACGCCCCTGCTAATGAGTTTTAAATGGTCCCTAGGCACTGTCTTCAATGTCTATACTTCGTGGCCCACTTAATGAATATTTGTGCCATGGTGACAAAGTTTAATGTGCTTACATATTTTACTCCCCCTATTAACAATTATTGTATACAAATAACCAAGTTTTGTTATGTTGATTAAACAAGGAATACAATCAGACACCAGCATAAATAAATAAAACTTTTATTTTCAGTAAAGAATTACACACAATATTCAAAATATTGCATTCCGTTCTATTTACAAGTGATGCAAAAACTAAACAAACAGCCAATGATGCCCTCAGATAAAATGCTTAATTTGTATAAACAGACAGAACTCTATTGTCCTATACATGACTTGTACATGTAAACATTTTACACACACACACGCGCACACACACACACACACACACTAAAATAAGATCTACAATATCACATACAGGATTAGAATAAAATTGCACAACCTATCAGTCCCATAGCTCAAGGTCTACTGATGGCTGGTGCTTCAAGTTGTTTCTAGAGAGCGTCCACTGGAGCTTAACATTTCACTTGATTAAGAATGTTTGAACATACTCGCACTGAAACCGTAGTCTAAAGGGAGGTTTGAGAACTGTATTGAGAAAACACAAGTTTAGTACAAGACATTAGAACTTGAGGACTTGTCGACACTACCGTCTTATAATTCATCATATCTGCAGAGAAAGGAAAGCATGTACGGCTGCTGTATTTAGTACAAAGTTGTGTGCTTCTGTGTGGACCAGACATAATACCCAGACCTGGTGTTGAAGTAATGACTGCAGTGGCGATTCAAAAAAACTAAAAAAGTGCATCGAAAACAGTAACGCTGAACTGCACTCTGATTGACTGTTCAGCAATCTATCTTGTCAGTTGTGCTAAGGAAGAATCATCAGTAAAAATCCTTTTTTCATACCAAAATCTTTTCCAACATAGTAACAGGTCACAATACTTTCAGAGAGCATGACTGGATTTACGACTTTCCCTTAAAAAAACAAAAACAAAACTGAGCTAAAGTGGCTGCTCATGTTTTTATTGATGGCACTAAATAGGGCTCCGGATACTGATAGATGGAGTAGCCCACTGTGAGCCAAAGGGACCCACTGATCACTTCTTCCAGCGCCATGTTACAAGAAGAGCAGCCAACATACCTGTGTTGGTGTCATAGTATGCAAGTGAAAACAAGAACTACTTTCTATAACACAGTCGGAGCGATCAAGTGTCCATCTTCTCCTGCTTCTTAAAGAGTTTCATGAGCTGGTAGAACCTGTGAGCAATCTGATAAAAGAAAAAGAAATAACATTTGTGTATGTTCCTTTATCATCGCTTATACAGTCAGATCACATAAGACACACTCAAAAGAAAAGTAGTTAAGTTACCTGCTCTGAGGGCTTGTTAAGTTTCTCTGACAAGGCAGAGAAAGTCTCACGTGAAGCCCCTTTGGTCTTCAGGTCAATCAGAATAGCTCGATCTTCATCTCTGGAAGAAACAGAATACCAGCAATGAGCAAAAAATAATGAGCTTTAATCCTGTTCAGGGACATTGTTGTTTCATAAAACATATGAATTAAATTATGTTCACTATAGTTGAACACTTGGACTTGCATGTGAATTACAAAACTATGACTTCTGGCGTATTAGCCATTAGGTCAGAGACGGTATAAGGTATAAGGTTAAAATGGCTTTGAAAGTTGAATCAGTCATTATATAAAAGGGAAAATAAAGTCCCTCAGGCTTCAGCAAACATATTTTACAAGAAGGAAAAGAGTTCTAATCTTAATTTGACATGAGCTTTTAATGGCAGTAGTGGTTCAGTGTTCAGATTCTTAAACAAAAAGCAAAACCTCAAGCAGAAATACAAAACAACCATCAACAAAATGATGGTACTAAAGATCAAAAGTAAATGTACATGTGATGCAGAATGACCCCTTTTAGAGTTTACGTTTCTATTGACTCAAAAGATTATATCCATTTAAACTGGAAACTTAAATGGAAATACTAAATATATATCAGAACTGCACTTAAACACAGTGCAGCAATACATTTACTCAGTTACTTAAAATTGACTTCACCCGTAATTCTGTATTATTTTTATAATGCAGAAAAAGTCTTGTAATCACTTCCAAGCGAATTTAACAATTAGGTCAAATGGCAATCCACTGCAAATAAAGCAACCATAATAAATAAATAACCAACTACTGACCTGGTCCAGGCGATCACCACCTCGCCCTTCTTCCTGATCACATTCTTGGCATAGAGACTGTTTGGGGACAGAGAGGTTGGGGATGATATAGATTCACTATTGATTTTCTTGCAGTTAGACACCATCTCTTCTGTGCTCTCTTCATCCTTTCGGAACCGCTTGGCTTTAGATTTCTCTGGGTGGCTCTTCCGTTTTCTACCTTTGTCACAATCCCTTTGATCTTTCTGTGGTGTCACGCTTATGTCCTCTGCAAGGATGAGCCTTCTCTCAGACACCTTCAATTCATCTCTCTGATTTGTTTCTGAGCTTTCAGTAGATTGATGTGGACTTTTATCTGACACTACAGTTTTAGCGCAACTAATCCTTCGAGCTTTTGACGGACTTTGTTGACCGTTTGCGTCTTCTTCTCTGTGGTGTTTTTGACTTGCATTTTCATCAGCAGATGGATCTTTATTTAGTGTTAAGCTCTCATCTTGAGTGAGGTGGCTAGCTACATTGGTCGCTGCCTGAGAGATCAGTGACAGACTTTTCTCTGATGTTACAGCATTTGAGGGCACAGCACTTAAAGGAGCAGCATTCTCCGATCTGGCCAACAAAACTGAATTTCCTTGACTGTCTTTATTTTCCAAGTTGTCTTCACTATGTTGGTGGTCTTCTTCTGTTAATGTTTTACTTAAGCTGTCATCAGCAGTGAGAGTCGTATCTGCACCTGTGGCAGCCGGACGTATTTTCACAATGAAATGATCATTGGACTTCTCCATGACCAGGGCCTGCATGGGCAGGTCAGGCTTGAACAGGAAAGGTGTGGCGAGTACCTCGTTGCTACTGGAGCTACAGCTGGAGTTGTCGGTGTCAAGGGCCAGGTGGATGTCCTGCTCTGAAGCATCTTCCTCATCTAGCAGAGCGTCCTCACTTATATGAGCGCTGATGACGCTGTCTGGAGTGGACAGGACGCGCATGCTTGATGGCTGTAGGAAGCTGAGGTGGCTGTCGGACTTAAGAGGTGATGGAATGGTGAGGGAGACTGCCAGATCTTCAGCTAAAATTGAATATGACCTCTGTGAAGCCAAGCTGGACTGCAACAGTGCTCTATTCTCTGTTGGCACTTCTAACAAGCAACTTTCATCAAATAAAGCTGGATTCAGTTGGATCTGATCTTTGGATTGTGGACACAACATCTTGCGAGGAGAGATGCTAGACCATGTTGTGATAAGTTTTGAGGGAGTATCGAATTTTGACGGGGACAGTAGTTTAGATGGAGAGTCAAATTTAGTTGGTGTGGTGATGCTGAGGAGTCTCTCTCCGTCCTTCCGTGGTGTACTGAGCGACCAGGCTGTGTTGTCTCCGCTGATACCACCGTTTTCCAATAAGTCTGATCCTTGCAGGAGACACTTGAAGATCTCTCCCATTTGAGTGTCTCTCACAAGGTTGAATGTTAAACTGGAAGCCTGCTGTTCTGTGAGAAGCTCAAAGTCCGTTTTGTCAAGCAAAGAGACGTTTTGAGAGACAACCAAAGAAGATAGGTTACTTTTCTCTGGGGATGAAAGACTATTTTTTGGAGGATGGAAGTCCACCACAGTGTGTCTCTTTGTTGGATTCGGGTCAACATTCCTGTCTTTTTCCACAGGCATGATTCTGATATCTTTGCCTCTGCTCCCAAGGCCTGTTCTGTAAGGCATCACAGCAGAAGATTTGATTTGATTTAGGTTGGTCGGGGGCGACTGTGCTTCCTTTTGTTGACACGGTGCAGTTTTTGCAGTAGGCTGCCGAGATACTTTCTCATTTCCACTGGGCCTACTGTCCTCAGCCTGAGCTCCTGCTGGCTTGCAAAGGCCCTTCAGTGTTGTGTTAATGTCCTTAAACAAGTAGTCAACTTGGACATCGACAAAATCCCATAACCTTTGCTTTAGATCGACTGCTTGCTGGTCAAAGATCCGTTTCACAATACCGTTATTTGATACTTTGCTAAAAACAGACGCAATCAATTTCTTCAGCTTGGATTTCAGCTCCCCTGCCTGGCTGCATATTTGTCCAAAATGAGCACCATCAACAAATTCTAAAAAAGACTCCTGGAAATTATCCATCACACCATAGAAGCTCTTCTTGGGAAAGGTTTTATGAAGCTTCATGTACTTTTTTCGGATCTCAGTACGAACCACCTTGAATGTTTCCATAACTTCCTCAATGGTAGAAAAAGAAGCCTTGGTTGCAGCAGGACAAACCGTTTTAAAACGACTCTTCGGACTTCGTGTTGATACACCTGCCGT
Source organism: Serranus cabrilla (assembly GCA_903364295.1). Lineage (NCBI taxonomy): Eukaryota > Metazoa > Chordata > Actinopteri > Perciformes > Serranidae > Serranus > Serranus cabrilla. Next base: position 854,585 of record CAFUXE010000077.1, read on the forward strand.
TTCATGCGTTTCTTTTGATGCACCACACCTTTCCTTAGATTTCCTCATTAACACAGACTTAGGACTGGCTTTATTTATGACTGGTTGTACTAACTTTGCCCTCTTGGTTGCAGGAAGAGGAGAACCTGCAGCTGTCTCATCACTTTCACTTATAATTTCCCCTTCCTCCAGCTCAGTGTCAGAGAGACTTGAAGGCAGGTCGGATACATTGTCCACTGAGGTGTGTGTGTCATTTTTTGCAGGAGATCCTGGATATTTGTTTTCTTTATTTACATCCAAGGTCTTCGAATTGGCATCAACAGCTGTGCTGGAGAAATCTGCAGAGGTCAGAAAGCAAAGAGGTGCATGAAAAAGACATTCAGCATTTCATAATTATGATTAAAATATCTCATTATGACTAGATCTCTTAAAGTTATAATCTCAAAGATATGTTTCATTCTTTTTGGCAGAACTTATGGCTATAACAGAGATTTCAAATCCCAGAGATACAGAGTTGTCTGTTGCTTGTGAATTTTTTTTAGCTGGGAATGTGACAGACTCCAAATTGGTAATACTGCAGATATAAGAGTTTTCATCAGTGGGCCACAGACTCAATCACAATAGATAGTGACTAAACAGAAACTATATAAATGAAAACCTTTGAGATTATTATATTAACATTTTTGACCATTACTGCCATTTGAGCAACCAATACTTTGAGGACAGTGCCAGAGACGGGCCAGGGACGTGAGCCATGACATTATTTTAGTTTGAAAAGATGCAGCTCAGTGATGATATAGATATTTTCGTACACAAGAAGTATGTAACATGGACCTGCAGATACACAGTCTGTCACTGTAATTCTTAGAATTCAGTCTGTGTTTAGTTATTTCATGCAGTGTAAGCAGAGTTTAAGATAAGTTAGACCTCCATTTGCGATCTTGAGTAATTAAGATTTGTATGCTAAAGAAATAATGATTGAAAAACAGATAAGTTATGGCTACAAGGCAACAGGCCTGAAACATGACTGGCAACCATGGCCCCTCTACTCCTCTGGATGTATGTGTTTGTTAGATATAATGTGACATGCAATTTTTTTAAATAGCTGTACCTTTTTGAAGGCTCTTGACATGACCTGGCTTTCCATTAATATGGAGCTGACTTCTCTTGGTTATTCGTATTGGGCTTCTCAGAGGGCTTATGGCATCAGGGATTCTCTTCAGATTGCTCAGCGTGCGCATCATGGAGTCCTCATCGTGGAGTAATGCCATGGAGCTGGAAGGCTCAGCATTATTCTCATGACTCCTTCCGAGAGTGAAGCTCTTCTTTGGTGTGAAAGTGAGGTCACTGTACTTCTCCAGCAGTGGTGTCTCCTCGGTCGTACTGCTGACTTTAGACACGGCAATACAGCCGGTGGAAGAGCTTGGCTCAGTTGTGATGCCACTGCTGTCGCTGGTGTCTTCATTTGTCTGTGTTAAAACATAAATAGCCTCAGCTAGACTCAGCCCCTCTTGTGGAAGTGATTCCAGACTTATTGTACTGGAAACAGCCTCGGAATCTTTTGGACCATCCTGCATATAACAAACATCTTTCTTGGGATTGGCAATGGAAGCAGGGGGACACAGTCCTTGTTGACAGTCCTGAGGTAGAATTGTGGGAGAAATTAGCTTACTTTCGTGGTTGTTGTCAGGAACATCTTCAACTACAGGATCTTCCCTTGAGGGTGGAGCTGCTGCATCTTTGCCAACTGAATTCACATGGAGGCTTTTAGGATTTCTACACTTTAGTCCTACATTTGAGTTTGTAAAAGCAACAGATTCATTTGTATCATTTCCAGGATTTACTTTTAGTGAAGAAATGCCTGTGTGTTTTTCAGAAATACTTCCAGACAAGTCATTGTGACCATGAGATGCCTCCTGAGGTCCCGAATCTTCCATCTGGCTGTCTGAGGCCTGCTTGGTTTTGTCATCATGTTTTCTCGAAATGTCCATTTCTTTTAGAGAACTAATCTCTGGTGATGTTGCTGTACTCTGTTTATCTACAGTAACTGGTTGTTGGCTACGAGCTGAGGTAGTTAAGTCTGACTTTTCTTCAAGTTGCTCGGCAGCAGCAGGTGTTTCACTTTGTTTTGTGTCCTGAACATCTTTCACATCATCACAACTCTTATGCATCTTTTCAGAGGTTTTAGTTTTTGGGGTATCTGGATGTTGCTCTGCAACATCTTCCAATTCACTGCTGTTCACTTCATCTATGACACACATGTCCTCAACATCAGGCTGTGAACTCTCATCATCTGGACCGCTGGAAGGGTCTGGAAGGTCATTCTGGCCAGCATTGATTGACACTGGTTTCTTTATTGGTGAAAGAGTTAGATTCAAGGTTTCCATGAAACACAGTTTCCTGTTCGGACTATTTTCTGTCACAGAGCTTTTCACGGTGACATCTGTTTTTTCGGATGATCGTTTTAAGGCCTCGGGTGCTTTTTCTTCTCTTTCCTTACGCGTGGCATCCACTTTTCCTTGAATTGATACTTTTGAGTATGCTCTCTCCCGTTCTCTACTCGTCTCCGAAGGCGTGCTCCTCTTGTGCTTTCTGCCAACTTCTTCCTCATGTCGTCTATCCTCCTTTCTTTGATAATCCTTTGACAGTCTATCCCCTCTCCTCTCTTTGGAGGACTCACTGCAGCGCTCACCATGTTGATTTGAAAGGGACTTTTTATGGTCCTTTTTCCTTCTGTCATGTCCATCACTAGTATTAATTTTTCGATGATCTTGGCTGACCTCTTTTAAGCTGTTAGCTGCACTATGTTCAGAGTCTGATATGGACATATGGGCTGTATCTTGTCTCCGTTCTCGATTTCTCTTTCTCTTGTCAACAGAGGAAACTTCACTCTCTAGTGGAGGGCTTTTAGCCCTGTCTGATCTATGGTGCCCCTCAACATTTAGGTAGTTCCTGCTTTTACATGATCTGGAGTCATATCTTCGCCCTGTGTCTTTGTCTTCTTTGTGAGACCTGTTTTTCTCAGGGGCATTACAGTCCTTGTTGGGATCCGAACCATCTCTATGTCTCCTATTGCTTGATTCAGAGAGTTTTTTTTCCTCACTGTGCTTGGCCTTATGTTTTCCTGACTCACTATGCCGGCTTGATGAACTGCTGCGTAATTTCCTGCTGGATCCACTGGGCTGATAGGTGGAACTATTGCCATCTTTCCTGGAGGGTTCAGAAGGTTTACTAAGAAGGTGATCCTCCCTTGGAGGTGATGGTGGCAGAGATGGAAGAGGGGGAGGAGGACTTGATGGGGGAGGAGGCGGCGGTAGAGGAATAGAAGGTGGTGGTGGAGGAGGAGGAAGGGGCCGACTCATAGACCTGCCTGTAGACGTCTGACTGGAGGAATTTTGATCACGCAGATTATTAATGTGGAATTGGTGATGATAGCGCCCTTTGTCTGACCTGGGGAGAACATCACCAGAAATTTCAATCATTTCATTTAAATATAGAGTAGAAGTATTTTCTATGGTCCACAGTGGTTAGGCAATCATTAAAACAATTACCAAGGGACACGTCTACCATTTAACCTACAGCACTACAGGTTTTTGAATAGCTTTTAGAGCCATAATGATTTAAAAGGAGAGAAACACTTACTGTTGGTTTAACCTCTGAATCTCAGCATCTTTTCGTGTCACTTCTTGTCTAGCTGTTCGGAGAAGTGCAGAGATGTTCTTTTTTAATCTGCAGTTCTCAGTGTTCAACCCTGTATTCTGAGAGTGACAGAGAGAGAAGAAAGAGACCATTTTTACTAGAATACCCAGGATTCCTCACCAGCTTATTCCAGTCCAAGCATTAATATCTTATTTATTTCTTTTAATTATAACAAATGTCATGCTTTTGCATGAAGTTTAACCAATGGCTGACCACAACTGAAAAATGAGAAAATATTAAACAAACCTTCATCTCCATTTGCTCTAATCTCTTGTGCAACTCTTTAATTTGGCTTTGAGCTGCTTGGAATCTGGACTTCAACTGCAAACAAACAAAAAGGAAATAATTCTGAGACAGCAGCACTCTGTATCACAGAGTATGTGGATCTCTGTGAGGCCTCCAGCAGAGCATTGTGAAAAGTAATTGTTATACACCTTTGACACATGCATGTTGTGTATGACACTGAATAATGAACAAAGACTAACCCTGCGCTTCACACCAAGAGAGAGGGAAATCTTGTAGCTACTTTTCATTTCAGACAAGAGTGTGAATTTGTAAGTCTTTATACATCACAAGAGAACTGCCAGACCCTGCAACAAAAGGTTGCAATTCTAAAATGCAGCCCCTCATTCGTTGGCTCAGCAGGGGTCACAGAGAGTTTAACTGGCAAATAAGCTGACCTTGGCTTAACTTTTGCCCGAACACAATGCAATGTCATTCAGCAAGATGCCGCATTGTGAAACATTACTGGGAGTAGGCCTGTCACAATGAATACATCTTGCCTGATCGCAGTTGTTAAAGTTAACCTTCATCATTTTGCATAATCATTAGATGCCACAGACAAGGGAATATGAAGCCAATGGTAGATAGGTCAATAGATTGATGGATAAATAGACAAACTTCATTGTATGTTCCAGCAGCGAAATTCTCCTTTGACAAGGCTCACAAATACACACAATTCACATTTAGGACACATTTTAATCACACAGAAAAGTCAGTCCATCATCTACTAACGAAATGGAATAGATTAAAGGGATGAAATGTGCTAGTGTAGGATGACTTTACACCTCTGCTAAACTATTTCCTGAGGAAAATCTAGGACATAGGGTCCTTTGGCAACCCTATACTTAATAACCCATGTGCACCTATTAATACCATGGCTGTACATCATCCAAACTGTAAAAACCCAGGTTAAGCAAAGCAGCACAGCCAAGCAAAAGCAGATGTCTTGATCTTTGCTCAAAGGCTGTAAACACAGGTCTATTTTAGCCCTGATAAACCTAATATGACATATCAGCAGAGAGAAAGCATGCATGGATCCCATGGAAACTCACCTCAGAGTATGAGGATTCTCTGCTCTGCTGTTCCTCTGCGACAATTTCTTCATAAAGATCCATTGAGTCTTTCTGAGGAACCTTTGGATATGACTTCTCTGTAATAAAGAAAAATAAAACAAATAGGATAAATTGCATTGTAAAGTGTCACGGACTGCGCTGGACTATTTTCCAGCATGACAATATAATATCAAGGGCTGCAACAACAAATTTATAAAAACGATAAAAATCGATTATTAAAAGCGTTGGCACGAATTTAATTATCGAATGGTTGTGTCACGCGATTTATGCATCACTCGCCATGACGCGGAGCCGTTTACTTCAGCCTGCAGAGCTTTGTCTTACCGGCCTGTACAGGTTGCACGTGTTTCGTTCGGCGTGCACATGACTATTGCGCTGCAGATTAGATTACGGCGGGCCGCCACAGACTCTGTAATTAAGGGGAAGCACTGGATAACATACATTTGTATATATTTTTGTGTACACATATTTGTTCTTTACTGAAGCTATTTGACTATTTGTTTTTTATTATCATTATTCAATATTATTGTAACAGAACATTCAAGGAGCAACCTGTTTTTGTGCACTTATTTGCTCTGTCAGTCCAAATGTTCTATTTTGGAATAAAAAGGTGGAAATTATTTCTTTCTTTTTATCCAATTCAGCAATAATTGAACAAATAATTGACTGAGATTAATCGATTATAAAAAGTAATTGTTAGTTGCAGCCCGAATAATATTACTATTTTCAATTTATAAAATTGTTACCTGCATTGTTGCTAGAATTTATATCAAGGCCATCATAGATATCCACAGAATCTTCGTGGACATCAGGTACCAAGACTGTGGAAATTATAGATAGATAGATGGATAGATAGATTAGATAGATAGATTAGATAGATTAGATAGATTAGATAGATTAGATAGATTAGATAGATAGATAGATAGATAGATAGAAATACTTTATTAATCCCTGAGGGGAAATTCTGTTGTTACAGTATCAAAAGTAAAGTTACCACCACCATACATACATACAAATGAGCAAATAAGCAAAAATCTGTAAGTAAAAACAAGGTAAATAAATATATATAAAATACACAATATCAAATGTTCAGCAAGTAGTATAATGCCTAGAATGTGATGTACACTCTAGGCAAAAAAGTGCAATTATACAAGTATGTTATATAGAGCTATAGTCATCACTTTTTTTAAGACAAGCCTTTAACTATTTAAAACTGGACTTTTACCTGCATTGCTGCTGGAACTGTTATCCAGGCCGTCGTAGATATCCACAGAATCTTCATTGACATCAGGAACCAGGACTGTGGATATTATAGATGTATTATAAATACACTGTATGTCATTAGCTATGCACAGTGATAGTCAACTTTCAACCTCAACCTTTTGGGATTTCTATTTAGTGAATTAATTTTATCTATAGCATTGAGAAACAAAATATTAATTTCTGGATTTAATATAATGCACTAGCTAGCAAAGACAGAATAACTTTAAGTATAAAATTTGTGCCCATATTTACTGGGAATTCAAAACAAACTTCTCCAATTGATATATTTTTAAAAAAAATACAATGATTTATCTGTCGAAATTAAGTATTTTTTGGGCAAGCACCTTGACATATTTTACAATATGAATGTTTTTCTAAGATGTATTATAGTTTCATTCTGGGGCCTCTGGTAGAGACATACACTATACATTTAATGTATAGTAACAGCATAGATATGCTCTTTCTATATACTAGAACAGCCTTATTTAAACCAGAATTCCTCATGATACACAACTACCACCAAATAAACCTAAATGTAAATGTGTGTGAAAAAATAATGTTAAAACTTACAACCAGAGGCATCGTTGGCGGCAATTTTCTCCATTCCTTCAAGTTTCTCTGTGGCTCAGTTTCTTAAGACGTTTCTGACTGCAATACCAACAACAACACATTTAATGAATCCACAACTGATTCTACAGTTAATATACCAGAGGGGCATTCAGACAACTTTACATGTAGGTCACTGTACTAGTCCTGGGCAGTACAACTCAGTCTCTTGTGTGTGACCCTATTAATGGAAGTGTATTCAATGGAGTGCACCTTTAAGACTAGTTAAACTTCCCCGCTACAGTCCACATCACATATAATTATACATTATACAATATATACTCTAAAGTAATTCATCAGTCATCAGAGATTTTTCCTTAGCTAAAATATAAACGGTGTCACAATGATTCATCCATATTGTCAACTCCTGTAGTTAATGACCGTTCTTAAAGAAATAAGTATGAGGTAAACATGCTTTAGAATCTAAAGCATGTTTACCTCATACTTATTTAAATCTAATCTAAAATCTAATCTAAAGTTTAGATGGTTATATCTGTAGTGGAAAAATTGAGACTAGTCACAGTGCTCTAAGCATTATTATCACGGTGGTGGAGCTTGAATGGTTTTGTTCACTACTGTCCAGACAAAGACGACAGCATCGAACAAAGCCTTTCAACAGCAGAGCTAGACAGAAAGATAGTCAGCGGTAGTATTCAGATGGATTTTATCTTAATGTTTCCCGTTCTGAATATTGCTTCATTATTTACTTTCTGTCCGTGGCAATTCTGAGTTCAGGCTTTAGCTAACATTAACATAAGTATGGCTACTATCGCTCTACTAACTCGTAAAACATACACCACTATTAATTCTCCATAGATTTACACCTGAATCAAGCAGTTACTGCTACAACAACATTGTATTGGAGGCATTTTGTTACATTACTGTATATGTCATTGTTGTTCATTAACCAGATTCGGTCAGTTAACCACCGTTGGCTGCTTATTGAAACTTAACTGCTAACGTATCCAGTATGGTCCAGGACTGAAGGTAACACCGGTGAAAGTACACTTTGGGTAAGCTAAGGGTGCTAATGTGAACCCCATATTCCGGCCAGACAACAATAGAATTGATATTGCAGTAGGATAACTATGAAATAGTTGACTTACTTGTTTTCGTAGTGTTATATGTCCTCCTGTTGTTTACAACTGTAATGCCGCGCCAAGACTTCATTGCACAGGAAGTAACGACATTTTCCCGCGGTCTGTCACTGCCGTAGGTGTGTTTTTGTAGCTCCCCGGTTTGAAAAGATATTCTAAAACCGGAGTCAAATCCTGAAGGAGACTAACTGTACCACGACTCACCGTCTTCTCCAGATGTTCACTTTCCCCCACAGCCAACCGACGTAATTTAAAGCATTAAATAGCGGCAGGTTTGGCTGTTCACGCGACCAAAACTTGTCCCACTCGCAGCCGGAGTTGGTTGCACAGTGCTCTGCTTGCGTCGCTATCCGTCGCGTCATCACTGCGCGTCGTCACAGCAGGGGAATGCGACCCGGAAGGATTTGTACCTCACTCACATGTGGACAGGATTTTAACACCAGTGACGGGAACGTGCATGTGTGTTGTGATACAACCCCAAACTGACAAGCGCGTGATGAGCCTCACAGTTTGGTTTATTAACTGTATATCGGGATACGTGTTCTTAAACTGCGAGAGCTTGTTTTCGCGGTAGATCGCCCCTCTCGAGGCAACAAATGATACGATGGAAAATTTAGAATTGAGCCTGTCATCACTGGGCACCATATCCAGACATGTTGACAAAAGTCACAACGAACTGAGCCAATATCTATCAAAACAGGTAAGACTTGTTATTTCCTGGATTTATTGGAATCAAAATAGTGTGTTTAGACTGTTTTGTTTTCCCACTGTGTCTCAAAACGTGTCCTGTGTGCAGCATGCAGGGACCCCCCTTCACATGTCAGCAGCCACTGTACAAATGACATAATTTTAGTCTATTTTGTGTCATTTATTCTATTCTGCTGCCTTGTTAAATTATAGGATATAAATATTCTGAAGAAATATTGACAAATGTGTGTCTGTAATGTCAATCAATCAATATTTTAATTGGGACCTTTCCTGTGTGCTCTCTCATCAGATATGGAGCCAGCAGGACAGGCAGTGTATTCTGGAGAGTGTGGCCCAGCTGCTGTTGGAGAAGGATTATACTTTGTTGATTGCCCGACACCTGCGACCGTTGGTTTTGGACCTATTGGAGCGCAATGCAGAGAGGGTCAAAGCTGGTGGCAGGATCAACCATGACCTCCACGAGCGCCTGTGCGTGGCCCTCAGCAAACTCCTCAGCATCAGTCCTGATGCACAGGCGTAAGTGGACTCTATTCACTTCCCCTATCCCATGGACATGTTTTTGGTACTGCATCAGGGCACAAAGCTGGATTTATTCCCTTGTGGGTAAATCAATTAGGTGTGGGCCTTTCGAACTGATTTAATTGAACCTTGTCAGTAAACTATAAATTGACATGATAAGACATTTTTAAGACACAGTAGATTAAAAGTAAAGTTCAACATTTGGGAAGTTAAATGACAAAATCAAAACCTGTTTCACCAACAGTTTCTAGCAATCATGTACTCCCCCTCCCAAAAAAACAAACAAACAATTTTACATTTCTGTTTGTATATGTATGTACGTTAAACAGAGATACCACATGTTCATGAGCTTTGAATTCTGGACGGAACCAGGCTAGTTGTTTCCCCTTGTTTTCTAGTAGTTATGCTAAGCAAGGATCTCTGTACAGACCTGCAGACCTGAACTTGAGATCCATGTTCTCATCTTACTTTCTGACAGAAGCCATGTGTATGAACAAAAAATGTTCAACGACTCCTCTAACTGATTGGATATCTCTTTACTCAGTTGATAACATACTCAGAAAAAAAGTTGGTGGGGCTCTCTGGGTGCTGAGGAGCTTGGGTCTTGCTGAAGTTGCCGAGGATGCCCATTAGTGCCCATTATTATTAGTTACTGCCTGGACTGCAGCCAAAGATTGAGCAAAATGAACACATCAATGTATACAAAGCTGGAGTACGGGAGTTATTTTCACTCCAAGCACCTCCAAGAATCTGGTTCTTGGGGTATAAATGGCTGCGGTTTAATTTCTAGAGAAAAGAAAGGCACAAAAAAATGTATCACATAAGCAGCAACTTTTTCCGATCTGCATTTTCAGGAATTTAGTATTACACTTTTACTAAGAATTTGAGAGAGAGCATGACAAAGAGAATGGTGGAAATAGGTGAAAAAGAGGCTGAAATATCCTGACTAATAGCTCCAACAATGCTGGATCCTTTGGCACTCAAAGAACATACTGATGCAGGAACCTATGCCAGCACTTCTGAAGGCTAAATTTGACTTGACAAATTCTCTACCTCTCTCCATAAGGTTTGCCGCTAGGTACTTCAACAATGCCCCCCCAGTGTTTCAGAGGCTCTTCTTCACCAGTGAAGAGTCATCAGCCGTTCAGTATGGCCCCAGAAGGATGAAGTTGCGTGACCTTATGGGCGCCACCCTACGTTTCCTCCAGAGTGATTGTGCCAAGTTTCGAATGCTCTGGGACTGGAGTCCCTGCGTATCGCAGCTGCTCACCAGCGATATCATGGTTCGAGGGTATGTACCCGCTTCTGCTTTAGACCTACAGAGGCCTGATGATATCAAGTTTAAAGTAACTTTTTTTTTTTTAGGTTATTTAGGTCTTAGTATAGGGCTATACTGGATTCACCTGGTTTTCTCTTTGCTGGTATAACTATAAACAAAAACCACAATAAACTGACAGCCAAGTGATACATTTAGAAATCAAATCAGCTTTTTACACTTGATTGTGTTAAGTCCAGTCCCATGGATGACGTGGAACATCTTGCAGATCTTTTCAGATTATTATTTTATTTTATTACCAATAAGATGTAAATAGGTATTTATACGGCAAAACATCTATTCAGGAACCTATGAATGACTTTTAAATATTTTTCAACATTTTATGGTTAAGACATTTTGTTTTTTCTGCTCTTATCTGTCTTGGTGCTAACATACTGTTGATATACAATATTTTTTGCATTCTTTTGATAATTGCTTGTTTGTCCAACACATGAAACATACTGTGTTCTCTAATTTTCTCCAACAGGTACACTGCCCATTGTTTAGCGCTGGTCTCTCATATGACTGATAATCAAAAAACCATCTTTCTGAGAAAGGTGCTGACAAGTGATGAGATCCTGCACATGAAAATTAAGTATGCACCTCTGTTTTTCCTTCCCTTTTCCTTCCTTTTTTCTAATGTCATTAGTAGGGCATGTAGGATACTATGGAACACTTAAATAATAGCATGTCAGAGTCCTAACATTTTCTTTGTCCCCTCTTTAGAGCTTTGGAAGAAACTCAGCAGCTAGAGGTAGAAAAAGCCCTGGTGTTAGCTAACCAGGGTTCTGTGATGTGGCGCCAGGAGAAAGCTAATAAGTTTACCAGGGGCCAGGTGGTGTCAGAGGACCTGTCACAGAATGTTGTAGCAGTCTGTGGTGTTGTTCTGCCCAGCATAGTTCCTAAAGAGGCTGAACAGGTATGTACCCCTTGGTATTTCACTTGGAGCTAGCTGTTGATCTCTTTGGTCGTAACGTTGATGTCAATTTTGCAGAGAAACCAAAAAGATCTTGTGCTGGTGGACTCAACCTGTCGGAATCTGAGAAGACTGGCCCTGGCTGTGGCCTCCCAGAAGCCCGTGCTGCTTGAGGGTCCAATTGGATGTGGTAAAACTGCCCTGGTTGAGTTTATGGCTGCTGTCACAGGACATACGAAAGCTACAGAGATCCTCAAGGTCCAGCTTGGGGATCAAACTGACAGCAAGGTAAGAGCGCATGGAATCAATTTAAACTCCAAGGGGTAATCGGTCAATTTCTTGTAATATTAATTTAAAGGCGAAACCTTTTCAACAGAAAGCCTGGATCCAATGTTTTTGTAGCTTGGAGGGAATAATAGTCAGGGTATCTCCTCCTCTGCAGCTTTTGTTGAAATTTATAATGAATGCCTTGTCTATTCAGAGTTCAAATACTAAAGCACTAGTCACGGTGCCGCTGTAACATTCAACAGAGGTTAGATGGAAGGGTCAAAATGAGTGAAAGTGTTTTGTTTGTTCCCCAGATGCTGTTAGGGATGTACCGTTGTACTGATATACCAGGGAAGTTTGTGTGGCAGCCAGGAACGCTGACACAAGCGGTATCCAAAGGCCAGTGGATCCTCTTAGAAGACATCGATCACGCACCTCTGGATGTGGTGAGTTCCAACTTGTTGAGAACTTGCTGTCCAGAATATGGTCTCCATTGGCTTGCACCAATACATTCTCTCAATAGATTCTGTATTAACATCTTCATGTTTTACTAAAATGTATTTCTTTGTTTAGATATCTGTGCTCTTGCCTTTGATGGAGAATAAAAAGCTGATGATTCCAGGACGGGAAGATTGCATCGACGTTGCTCCTGGATTTCAGTTCTTTGCAACAAGAAGGTAAAAATATCCCTCTCAATGCACTTTTGGACCAGCAGCGTGCAGTGATATGATTAAGAAAAATATTTTTGCATTGTATTGTTAAGGTCTCAGTAAGCTTCAGACTATTTAGGTTGTCCAACAACTTATCTGACCCCATCTAAAAAAGCCTGGTCAAACGCCTGCCATCATAGTCTTCTCCTGGCTGCAAAGCTACCAACGATCAAACTAACCAGTCTATAACTAGTGGTCAAACTAATAGTAAGACTAAAGTCTAAATGTATCCATAAACAAAGCTGTCTGGATCTTGACTTTCATAAGTTTTGCTGCTGTGAAGTTTGCTTAAATTAAGACTTTTGCGTCCTCTCTGTTGATGGTTGCACAAAAAATTTCCCACCCTTTGATTGCCAGTTTTTTGCCCTAGTAGGCTGAAATTGTGCATGTTTTTTGTGCTTAAACTTCAAATGGATTCACAGATGCACAAGATTTTGTGGAAAGATTGCCTGAAATAAAAAGGCACATGTCTTACATGAACAGATTCATGTACCATGGCCAAACTCATAAGCTGTCTCTTGCAGGAGGATAAGAATACAAAAGGATCAACACAACAGCACACATCTGTGCTCGCTGTACTGTTAGAAGTAGTTGTGTGAAGAATGAAACACAAGAACTTGAGAAATTTCAAAACCCATTCTACACTCCCATATACCCAGCCAATCGCTGCATGACATGGATATGATGTGACATACAAACACATATGTTTGTGTATTGCAGGATGTACTACAGTGGTGGCAGTTGGCACAAACCACAGAACTCTCACGCAGCACTGCTGGACAAGTACTGGACCAAGCTGCAAATGGGCAACATGACACGGGAAGAGCTGAAGAAGGTGAGTTATGGCGTATTAATCGACATGTTCCCCAGCCTCAGTTTGTTTTGTTGAACCAAATTCATGGTACGGTTCCGACTTAAATATGACCCGAAAGCATGAACCACAGTTCAGGAGTTATCTCTCAATGGTTCTGGTGTAACTAACGTTATGGTTCACCATAACACTTTTTATAATAATATGTTATACTTTATGTGCACTGCCTGTGTTCCTGACTGCTGACGACAACTTTTTTTTTTCTTTTAAAACCGCAGCTCTCAGCTGATCTTTAATTCCAATTATCCATATTGTGATATCTGTTCCCTTGTGCATTGCAAGTTTTTTTTCTAGCTCTATTTTTTCTTTTCTATTTAATTTATTGTTTCACTTTATGCTGGCAATTCTATATTCTATATTCTATACCCTTTGCTGCTGTAACACTGCAAATTTCCCCATTGTGGGATAAATAAAGGATTATCTTATCTTATCTTTAACAAAAAAAGGTAAACATTTCCTGGCTTATATCAAATCAACTACAAGAACACTAGATTTTAACTGAATATAGTAATTTAACATAAATTAAACTTAATACTAATGAAGAGGATCCAGTTGGTAGAGTGGTCGCCCATTGATCGGAAGGTCGGTGGTTCGATCCCTGACCATGGCAGCCTACATGTCAAAGTATCCTTGGGCAAGATACTGAACCCCAACTTGCTCCAGATGCTGCATTCACCTGTGTTTGATTGTATTCCTGATGGTTGCAGGTGGCACAGTGTAGGGTAGCCTCTGCCACCAGTTTGAATGTGTGTGTGAAAGGGTGAATGAGCGCAGTCTGTAGTGTAAAAGCTCTTTGAGTGGTCACACAGACTAGAAAAGCGCTATATAAGTGCGGTCCATTTACCATTTACCATTTAAAGACACTGTCTCCAATTAAGGTACTTTCACATTCCTTCCTCTCTGTAGAATGAACAGACAGACATACACAAAGACATTGCAGTTGAAGGCATGGAGTGTTGAGTCTGCAGTTGTTAGAGAGGGCAGCATCGATTGCTTTGTCTGGTAGCACCCGATGGTGGGATGTAAACAATAACAAAGACAGCACATGTAAACAACACGGGCTGATAATATGGACAGATGCTCACCGCTAATGATAATGTGCCTAAGGTTACAGTGTTTTTTGTTCACAAGCACCCAACCCAACCACCCACAATTCCCCGCATAGCTCCACCCAGCTTTAACCTGAGGAGGTTGAATCTATGGAAGCCCATTTCCGCCACTTGATGAAAAAAAATGCGATCTAATAACTCAAAATAATGAGATAGTAGGTCAAAATAATGAGATGCTAAGTCAAAATAATGAGATAGTAAGTCAAAAT
>CAFUXE010000077.1:901512-914441 GCA_903364295.1 Serranus cabrilla
AAACATTGCAGTGTGCGTGGGACTTGCATAGAGCTCCTTGATCAATATGTGAACATTACACTACATCATCCCGTTAGGAGTGCTGGAGAGATTGGTGTCGAGTGTGGAGAAGCAGCAGTGTCAGATGACCCAAAGAGGGCTGCTGGAGGTCTGCTCCCTATCCGAGGGCGAGGAGTCCGGGGACGGGGTCCACCTGGTCAGACAGGAGCTGCAGCAGCTCAGCCGCAGGGCTCAGCTCTGGCCTCTGATGGAGGAACTGGCTGTGCTCAACCAGCTGCGACTCAGCACCGACCTGCTGCACCTGGCTATCTCTCCCGGGTAAAGCTCCTCTCCCTCATCAAAGCAAATATTGGAATTGTTTTTCAACAATTCGATGGACAGCGCAGTTAATTCTTCCCTTCGATTTACAGTGACCAGGAGGCCGAGGACAGTTTACGACGAGAACTCTCCAGACATCTGCGCTACTGCCTGCAGTCGACACCGATGAACGTCAGTCAGCTTCAGCCGCTGTGGTTCCTGCTCAGCAGTGACAGGGTCGGTAGAATGAAGCTTCAGCGACAATATGAAACTGGCCTCCTCTCAAAAATGTGTGTAGATGTTGTGGTCCACTATGTATCTTAAATAAGTGTGATTACTATGACTGTGACTTTTCTCCAGCCATCTGAGGAGCTTCAGTTCGTGTGGTGTGAGCTGCTATCAGAAGCTCTGGCTGCCCTGTGGACCAGCAGCGTGACGTCAGACCCAGAACTCTGGCTAAAATGGGACCCGTTGAGTCCCAAAGCCCAGCCCGCTGCAAAGCTGCATCATGGAGCAGACATGGTAATGATCTTTAACATCTCTCGTTGATGTTGCATTATTGAAATCAGTCCGCTGTGTGATTTCCTGTATACATATCCATGTTTTTTTCAGGGACCGGCCTTGCTGAGCAAAGCAGTGTGGTCTCGTTGCATGCTGGGAGTGCTCTGCAGCAGTGACGCCGGTGGTCAAAGGGAAATATCGGCAGCGTCCCTCCTCTCTCTCTCCCATGTCACCCTGGGGGAGTGGAAGGAGAGGATCCAGCAGCTGCAGGATGTGTCTGCTGTGTTGTGGGACAACATGGCCATGCCTGCACTCGCTGACTTCAGGTAACTTTAAACAACTCTGCACAACCATTTATAATTTTTTGACTTTACTAATTACCCCCAAACCTCACCAGGGCCACAGACTTTAGGCTCCAGGGCGCAGTCCTTCGTCGCCAGCTTCAGAGCATGGCCGACCTGCTGCCTCCCAGCCTGCAGGAGGGCTACATGGAGAGCTGCGAGAGCCTGGTGGAAGACCCCGATCCCTTGATAGCGGCCCAAGAGATCCAGACCGTCTTCAGAGACTTCCTGCCTCCCAATCTGCTTCCTGACGGCCTGGTGGAGGCCTGCATCACCTGCCTGCAGCAGTACGTCCAAAGCAAAGTCCAAGGCTCCAGCTCCCTGGCCCGCTCAGGAGTGTTCTGGGTTAACATGGGCCTGCTGCAGATCAAAGTGTGGACACCACAGACCATCTTCGACCCAGCTGTGAAGAGGGCCTATAAACTCAACTATGCACAGCAGGAGGTCAGCAACCTTTTGTTTTTGCTTTTTCACCCCATTTTTCTCATAAAAATGTATATAAATTTTAAAAATCCTTGCATTGTAGCTATCTTTTCATCCAAGGCACATGGATCATTTCATATGTTCTGTCATTGACTGTCTTTGTGCACTCACAATGAAGTACTTGATATCTGGTCATAATTCACAACCTTGTCCAACATGGGTTTTAGCTGTGTAATAAGCTGTGTAAGTGCACTATGGAGCAATACAGGATGTGTAGATTTTCATGAAAGTTATCATAATGTTGTATTGGTTTATTTTGGTGAAATATGACAAACATTAAAAGGAACAACAGAACTCCCCAGAACTCACTGAACACCAGTAAGTTTTTTTTATTTAGGATTTTATGTGATACATAGATGATCACACAGTGATCACCATCAGGTGCTTAAAACCAGAAATACTGCACTGGCTGGATGATGAGATTGGCATGTCCTTCTGTGTCCGTTGCAGCTGGCTCTGCTGCAGGAGGAATGGAGGGGCCGCAGTCTGTCGTCCCAGCTGATGACTGGAGCAGAGCTGGAGGAGAGCAGCACCACCGACGGCTTCCAGCATCCTCGAATCAGGTCGGAATAAGCTGCAGGTTTTCATTGTGTGATATTTCGACTGGAAACTTCTGGTAGAATAGGCTAAAGTTTTTTTTTTTTGCTGTATATATGGATGATTAACATTACTTGCAAAGTTTGATGCAGCTTTATAAGGAAAGTTAGCTGAAATATATTTGCAGTGTAACTGTAATGTAAAAAATAGAGAACAGAATCTTCAGTCCTCTTACATGCTTACATGAAACTTCAGGATATTAACATGAGGAAGGTGTGAGCAGTGAACCACAGTTCAGATATGTATTAAGCCAGTGGTTCTCAACTGGTCTGGCTTTGGGACCAACCATCACCCCGTCATGACAAGATGAGACCCAAAACGAGGAAAATGTTCAACTTCTAAAATGTATTTAATGGAAAGATGGAGCAGATTGAGAGGAAAATGTTCCCTATTACACTAAAATAGCTGCATTTTAATTAATAAACAGAATGTGCATCTTAGATAACACAACGTGTCTTATTTGAACAGACTCAACAGCTTTCATGCAATGCTCAGTTAGCAGATGAAAACAAACTGTGACACAAAATGACCAAAAAGGCGTAAGATTTCCAAAAATTACCCCAAAAGGTGAAGAAATTCCTAAAAAAAGACACAAGATTACCAAAAAATGACACAAAATTACCAAAAAAGTCACGTTTTCCAAAAAAAAGGCACAAGATTTCCAAAAAAGACTCAAAATGATCAGAAAAAGATGTTAAATGACAGAAAAAGGCACAAAAACCCTAAAAAAAAGACACAAAATTACTAAAAGAGACATGAAAATAAACAGAGTGAATAGACGGCATAAAAAAAATCCCCTTCAAAATAAAACCACAGGATTTTTTTGCCCAGGTAAAGGCCCGCGACCCACTGAAAACAGGTCCGCGACCCACTTTTGGGTCCCGACCCACCAGTTGAGAATCACTGTATTAAGCCACACTTGTGAAAACCCTTTAACCTCTTGTTTCTGATTCGTCGTAGGTACCTGTGGATCCGCATGCAGCAGGTGAATGAGCAGATCGCTGAGCTCTCCAGGAAGCAGGCCTGTCGCCCTCATGAACCACAGTACGGCCGCCTCTTCCAGGAGCTGCAGCACTACCTCTGCAGCATTGGCCAGACGTCAGCTGTGGAAGACTTGCTGTCCCACCTGCTGAAGGCCCTACAGGGCTCCTCCTCCTCCAAGTCTCGGTCAGCGGTGCAGGGCCTGTTGAAGGAGGAGGCCGTGTGGCAGAACTCCCAGCAGCGCTTCTGCCAGCGTCTGCTGGAGGATTACCCACTGTACCCTGACGTGGTTGGGCCGGTGAGAGCGGGCATCCTCCAGCTCCGGCACGGGATGAGGCTGGTGGCCTCCCAGGTGTCCACCTCACTCACGCCTGTACCCGGTCTGCTCAAGTTGGTGTCCTGCCTGCTGGCCTTCCCCTCCCTGTCCCCCGGCTTGCCATCCTACCTGGCCCGTGCAGACTTCCTCTGCTCCAGAGCCTGTATGGACATTCTGCGCTGCCTAGTGAAGCTACTGCCCCAGCAGCAGGACCCCGAGCAAGTGGTCCCCAAGTCCTCCATACTGCTCCTGAACGCTCTGCTGTATGTGCAGTGCCACACCATGTCCACAGGAGAGTTCAGCCAAGAGTCACACGGCCTTTTCAGACACATCTGCCAGGTCAGAACTTCGGTTTTCACCGTGGCCCATTGATTTCTGGGTTCATGTTTGACTAGTGTTCAATATTAAATGCCGTCGCTATGCTCACTGTGACATGACGCCCCGCAGGCTCTGGTGAACGAGTGGGACGAACAGGAGAGACGAAGAAGAGAGCGAGAGCAGATGGAGGCTAGTCTGTACCGCAACCGCAGTCGACTGCACGGCTCGGGACTGACTGAGGACGAGCAGGAGGAGAGGGACTTCAGACGTCAGTTCCCTCAGTTCAACAAGGTATTCATATAATCTCTTGTCTTCCTCGTGGTATACAGATGTTGGTGGTGCTACTAATTTTTATTGTAAATGTTGAAATTTCATCCACTTGGTAAATTTTTGGACATAAGTGGGTGTTTGAAAATGTCTAAAAATGCTGCTGTCACAACAGATAGCAGAGTGTTAAGATTTGGTCCAGAGCAAGATGTCATACTTCAGGTAGAAGTCAATGTATCAGTAATAAGGCAATGGACGATCATAAACATTTAAGGGTCTTTGTCCATACTTCATCAGGACTTTGCAGACATCATGTCCCAGCCAAGTCTTGAGGGTCCAGCAGACTTGGGACATAAAGAGGAGGAGGAAACCGCCCAGGAGGACTCCAGTGAAGGCAGCTTCCTGTCTGCGCCTGCTATGAACACAGTGGTCCACATTCATCAGTGCCTCTGTTTGGGATATGCCAAATCGCTGTGGTACCAAGGCACGATCCCAGCCAATCACAGCAGGGAACACATCAACGCCCTGGTCTTCTCTTATCAGATTGCTTCCCCTGTGATGTCACGCTTCTATCATTTGATTGGTCAGTGTCCTTGAGAAAGTTTTCATCATTTTTCTAGCAGCAAAGTGGAAATGTACTGCTGGAGTATCGGTTTCAAACAGAAAGTGGATCATGACCTCTGTGTTTGCTCCTCAGATGCTGATCTGGACCAGAAGCTCTCAGGCAGTGAACTGCTGCTCTCCGCCCTCCTACAGAACACCGTGCAGGGCACCGGGGGTCCTGATGGTCTGGCCGTCACCTCAGAAGGACCGTATGACTTCTACCAGCAGCCCAACATGAGCGAGGCCCGCCTCTGTCTTCCTGTCCTGGAGCAGCTGAGTGTGGCAGTGAAGCAGAGGCTGCAGGAATGGCCAGAACACCCAGCTCTCGTACAGGTCAGTTACCTTTTAACATCGATGCCCACAGTGAGTTAGCATCAGGCGACCACCTCCCGGCCTGAGCAGTGAAGCCGGAACCAGGAAGTTCCTTAAGCCAGCTTTCTTTTAAAATCCCAACAGGGGTCGACAAACATCCATTGGAACCTCTTGATGAAAGAAGTAGTCTCATCAATACAAAATGAGACTACTTCTCACTTGATTTGTCGCCTCAGAAAAAAATCTTGTGGCTATTTTCAAGTCTTCCTGAAGACAAGATGATGCTAATGTGTAAATAATGGTCCCTTTTAGAAAAAATATTTGGGGAGTGGCTACCTTTGATTGACAGACTGCAAACATGGCAAGCTGTCAATCAGGACGAAAGTGAAGCGAAACAGTGGTTGTGTCCGAAATCATTCACTCATTCCCTACTCCCTATCCACTATATAGTGAGCAGCAGATAGTGGACTATATAGCGGACTCAACTTTAAACGATTCGGACACTACTCGCTCCCGAGCCGGTCGCACAACATGACGTCACATCGTCGTAGGCCGTTTTCCCTTTGACAGAATTTCTTCATAACGGACTTTAAACAAATTACATGTCCACAAAACAATAAAAAAGTATCTATTTTAAAATACAATTGTCTGTCACAGTCCCGTTCGTACCCGTCCGCGTCTCTCTCTCAAACCGCATTGCATGATGGGAGATATTGTCCGTCTAGTGACCATCGGCTCCTCCCTACAATTCACAATGCATTATGGGAGATATGTAGTTTACTATATAGGGTATAGCGATGCTCACTCAAAATTCGGACACCACGACAAAATGGCTTATTCACTATATAGTGAATAGGGAGTGATTTCGGACACAGCCAGTGCGTATCCACAGCACTACCCACATCATAAACAGCTGTGAACTTGTTTGTTGTGCTTTCATCTCAGAATCGAGAAGTGTAAAAAATTATTGAATTTCTAGACAGACTATAGAAATAGTAAACTATTTGATAATTGTTTAAACAGTAAAAGCAACGTTGATATCATGTGTTATCCTGTCTGTATGTCTTGTTTTCCAGCTGACTGTGGTGGTGGAGAGGATCATGGCTTTCAGTCTGGCCAGTCCGCTGGCCAAGTTCCTTAATGGCCTGGAGATCCTGCTCAGTAAAGCACAAGTGAGTTCTCTTGGCAAGATACCTTATGTGCCATGAAGCATTTAATCCCCTCAGAAAATGTATTATGTCAGGTAAAAACATTAGAAATCTGCCTGTTCAAATGCAAGTTTGATTGTTGGAGAGGAGAGCTCTGCGGTATTTGTCGTCACCTCTTGTTCTCTGTTGTCATCAGGACTGGGAGAATAACGCCAGCCGCTCCGTCTCTCTGCGTAAGGAACTGGAACCAGTGACCCAGCTCATTATCCAGTGGCGCAAACTGGAGCTCAAGTAAGACACAGAGGGCCCTAAATCCAGTCATCATTTTATTTCACATTCTAGATGCTTTTAAGTACAAGATAAGAACTTAAACTGGAAAGGACCACTGGTGTGGCATCCTCAATTTGTCCATGAGTACACAGAGTATAGAAGCTCTTTACTGTTCCCGTGTGCGGAATGTGAATGAGTTCTGTCCTGTCACTGTGTAGTTGCTGGTCAAGCAGTCTGGACAACGCAATGAAGCGGCACACTGAGAAATCCACCAAACACTGGTTCTCTATCTACCAGCTAGTAGAGAAATATCTGGAGGAACAGAGGACGGATGCTAATACAGGTACACACACAATGGTCCTAAGAGAGTATTGCTACTGTAACTTAACAGTATTTTAAGTTGTCTTCCTGTTACTGTCCTCTCCAGGTGAGGAGGTGGAGCGTCTCTCCCTGTCCTCGGTGTCCTCCACTCTCCGGGCCTTCATTGAGGGCTCCACCCTGGGAGAGTTCCACACCCGCCTCGCCATGCTGCTTAGCTTCCACTGCCACCTCCTGCTGGTCCCCGACCAGCCCGGACAAGGTCAGCCATCACTATTCTATACAGCTATGAAGCGATTCAATACATCCAATACATGAGTCACTATATGTTCTTCTTCATTGTAAGCATTCCTGTTTCTGAAACTCTTGAATTAGTTTTTAATATGAGAGAAAGGTGGTGACATTTAAAAGATAGGCTGTCATTTTATTTTTAGGAACTTACAATAACAGACATGTCTTCTTTGTCTGTCTGCCCGTCTTTCTGTCTGTCTGTCTATGATGACACTGATATTTTTAATTCATTAATTCGTTCAAAATAAAAAACATCCTGTACTGACTTCCCTCCACATTATCCGTCCTGTATTTGCAGAAATGAACAGCAATTTCTCAACTTATTAAATCAGGACCGGTCAGATGGATATTGACGAATGTATTGATCCGTTGACCACACAGCATCAGCCCTGGGTGCTAAACTGTCTTTTTTCCAGGCGTCTTATTGGATTTCACTTAAACTAAAAAGAGAACGACTCAGTGATAGAAATGACCATCCTCTCATCTGACTAACCCTTAATGTTAATTGTTAATGTTAATTGTTTCATTACCTAATCTTTGTTACTTTCTGGCTTTAATAGAGACTACACCATTTATGGAGGATGACCTTTTAACCCTGTCCTTTTTTTTTTTGCAGAGTTGCTGTCTAGTCTATTGTGGAACCTGCACAAATACTACAGCCAGTTCTCTGACTGCATCCAGACCAGAATCAGCCAGCTCAGACAGCCCATTGAGAAGGAACTCAAGGTTGATATTATGAGTGTCCTTTTTTCACCTTGTCCATATATGTCAGAGTGACACATTGAACGCTCATTCTCTGTGATGTCAATTGTCGTCCTCAGGACTTTGTCAAGATATCCAAGTGGAATGATGTCAGTTTCTGGTCCATCAAACAGTCGGTTGACAAGACACATCGGTAAAATAGCACCCTGATGAAACTTAACGCATCTTTCGGACTCGCTTCAGAACATCTCTGACAGGACAGATGGCTGCCCTTCCACCAACCATCTATAATATTTTCTTTCAGAACTCTCTTCAAGTTCGTCAAGAAGTTTGAGGAGGCCCTAAATGGTCCAAGTGTTCCAGCTCTGGTGGAACAGGGAAGCAGTGCGAGCTTGGACAGCGTGGACGCCAACCCAGAGGAAACACCCATCCATCGGGTTCACAAGGCGCTGAAGAGCAACCTGCCAGGGAAGGGCAGAGATCTGCAGGTACAAGTGTTCCCAAATGATTCATCTCTTTCCCCTTTGGTATGTCAGCATCCCATGTAAATCAGTCGCCATGGCCTTTATGGATATTTCAGCATGAGGGCCCAGATGAAGAAGCCGAAGCGTCATCTCTACAGGGACGGTTGCCCGTTCTGTCCAAGAAGATGAAGAAGCTGTGTGTCCAACTGCTGAAGAAACACCCAATGCCTGAGCTGACTGAAGACCTGGACTGCTTCACTGGTAAGAATCCCACTTGAAAGTCTACTGGACAGACTGTAATGTTATTTGCTAAGTGCATTTATGCACATTGGAATGATAAATTCTTTGTAAAGTGAAATATCTCATAGGCTTTCCTTTGCCTACACTTTCAGGGTCATTAAAATTTCACCATTACTGATGCTATGGTCCAGCACTTAAGTCCAGACTGAAATATTTCTACAAGCATTGCCATGAAATGTGGTCCAAAAAAGTTGCCCTTTGACTCAAATGCCAGTCATTTAAATGATCCTCTTATGGTACTTTTCATTGAGGTCAAAATTGGAATTTGTCTGATTCTCTTGACCAAATATCTATAATACTGATGACAGTCCTGTCAGTTTTAACTGCACTGTGCTTCATGTTAATTAGCAAACGTTATTCTACAATGATGAACATGGTCAATAGCCAGTGGGAGCATGTTAGAATGCTAAGCACAACCTCACACACAACTACAGAGATGTTATAGATATTATAAGAATATTACACATCCCTCAAAATGACAAACTATGTGAATGAAAGATTCTAAATTTTGTTTTGTTGATGCAAACTGCTTTTAATTTCCATGTCTTGTGGAATAATATAATAGATGTCATCTGGTAAGACAGTGTAACGGACACATTTTCTTTTTCTCAGCTTATAAAACGACCTCAGTCAGCAGCTGGAGGCAGATATTAATCGTTAAAAGTCACAAGACTGTAAATAAAGGATAAACCAAATAAAATCTAAAACACATTGCTGTTTTTTTTAATCCAATATCACATATATATACACCAGTTTCTTTACATATGATGAAAAATGTGTCATTATTTTTGCCAATGCTATTGAGCAGGGGTGTCAAACTGATCCAGTAAAGGGCCGAGTGGCTGCAGGTTTTTGTTCCAACCAAGAAGAAACACACCTGAATCCAATCATTCAATCACCTGAACTGTCTTCACTCAGTTGATTAATTATCAGTATCACCTGTGCTCTTGCGATGTTTGGACATATTATGCTGTATTATGTTTTCACAGAGTATAACAGGGCCAATTCTAGCATTTGTAAGCATTTTACAGAATGATAATTTTTTGACAAAAATCAACATTTGGACATCCTATAATAAGTTGTTTTTCTTTTGACATTTTTAAATATAATATAGTATGCCATTTTTTTTTCCAGTTTTGGACACACTATAATATAGTGTTTCTTTTTTCATATTTTTGGATATACTATACTATTACCCAGGTCCAACAGCATTTTTAGGCATTTTTGGGTGAACTACACTATGACCAATTTTTAGATATACTATAATTTGTTTTTTTTGTCATCTAGAACAGGGGTTTCAAACTGATCCAGGAAAGGGCAGAGTGGCAGAAACACACCTGAATCCAATCATTCAATCAGCTGAACTGTCTTCACTCAGTTGATTAATTATCAGTATCACCTGTGCTCCTGGTTGGTTGGAACAAGAACCTGCAGCCACTCGGCCCTTTACTGGATCAGTTTGACACCCCTGCTATTGAGTCTTAACTAACATTAATCATGTCGGTGTCACCAGGCCCTGTCCTTGCTGGATATGGTTAGTCCCTGCAGTAATCTCGGATTCATCAACCAAGTGTTTAATTTAGTTTAATTGTAGTTGTTGTAAGAAAGATATCTGTTTGTTGTTTGTATGTATTTTTATCGAGCCAAAGACATCAGGCATTCATCATTACATCAAAGCTGCTTCTTAATTTGTTGCATCACTGCAGTGTTAATGCATTTTCTTTCCCCCCCTTCTTCATTTCAGGCGAGGTCATCAGCAACCTGCGGGACCTGCAGAGCCTTACCATCGACACATCCGCGGAGAAAGATAAACAGAAGGCTGAGGTCAAGCACATCCTGCAGCAGAAGCAGAGAGCTTTGTCAGATCTGTTTAAGATGCTTGCAGAAATAGGTGAGTTTTGCAGGTGCAAAAGTCATTTAAGCATCAGAAAGAAAACACAGTCGTCACACTTCTCTCTCTGTATATGTCACATCCCATTTAGGTCTGTCTTACCGTAAAGGCCTGACGTGGAACAGGACAGCTGACCCGGAGGAAACTCTCTGCATGCAGCCTCTGGAGATGAGCGCCGCTCTCCCTGCCGTCAGGAACCAGGATCAGGCCGAAAGCATGTAAGCAAAACAGCTGAGAGTCATTGTTAGGAAAACTGTGGCGGGTCCGACTTTGCTGCGTTGCTAGCGATTGGTTAAGGCAGATCCAGAGTGGCACTGCGGCAGAGCCAATAGATTTTAAACTTCAACAGCACCCGCCTTCAAGGGAGAGAGAAATCTCCTCTGTGGCAGTTCTAGACCTTCTGTACAAATGAAATGAAGTATGAAGGTCTAGTTAGGACTAGACTAGACGCTGTGTAGCTTTTGAAAGAAAACAAGGAGCTTATAATAGCTAATATTTAGTAATGTTCACAAACTTAACATAGAACTATTGTGCAAATGAAAATACTGAGCCAGTAACAAACTAAAATGTTGAATTTTTTAGCAATGCTCGTTTCAATACACTGAAAGCTTTTTGTCCCTACGACCTTATTTGGTCTGGAAAAGCTCAGAGGCTAATTTAAGTTATCGTAACCAACTGTATTGAAAGACAACATTGACAGATGCTGATAGAGGGCGCCACAGGAATGAGTTCTTAGTAAGTTAGCATTTTAGCTGGAGTCTAACCTCTCAAACTCAATGAGGATTTTGAATGGGTTTTTGGTTAGATGCCTGAAATAAGGTGTGTGTGGTTAACAAAAGCTGAAGAGATGTTTGCGTTTTGTTAAATGACATAAAATACGTCAGCAAACAACCCCATTTTGGAATTTTTTGAAAGTGAAAAGTTTTTATGTCTCCTTGAAAAGTCGGTTGCTAACAAGTAGCTAAAAGAGACTACAGTAAAAGTCATCACAGCGGACATGAACGGGAACTCTCTCACTAGTCTATTTTTTCAGCGCTCTTGCAAATTCTTGATTGTAAATTATGTTAATAAACAATTTATTTGGCTACAGATATGGTAGCTTTTTAAAACCGCTGGTTAGCTTGTCGGAGACAGTCTTAAGGATAACAACTGTGACGTTCAAGTTATGCAACCATTGTGTAGTTCGCTATAGCATGATGTTAGCTTGTTACTTTCATCCGCTGCAGGAATGCTTAAAATTTGTAAGGATTATCCTCATCAGAAACCTGTGTTTACCGCGATGTTACTTCCTGGTTGGCCTACAAAAATATGTAATTATGTTGCTCTCAATTGCAAGATATTGTTGCGATAATGCTAAGCCAGTTTGTCCCATGATGTGGCTCCAGTTGTGTTCTCTCAGAAAGACATTTCTCTGCATTGTTGGTTGCTGTAGGTTGTTTCCAGAGTTGCTGACAGCTTGGGATGGATGCCAGAAGTACTTCTACCGTTCCTGGGCCAGGAGATCAGCCATGCAGACTGCCCTTCAGCATGCTGCCAAGGTCAGACCCAGATACCCATTGTCTTGCTTACCCCATCATATTCTTACAGCTTTCTGTCTGAAAGTCATGGGATTCAATTATAGCATCTGCAGTTCTTCAGCATGTGTGTTTCTGTGTATTTTGGCCCTGTAGTCTGGAGTGTCTGTGTTACTGTTTGGTTTTTAGGAGCTGGGTCTGGGGAACATAGAGCGCTGTAGAGGTTTTTCCTCTCATCTTTTCAAGCTGCTCCTCAAACAGAGGCATCGCCTGGCCAAGCTCACTGAGCAGTGGGTCCATCTTAGGTGAGTCTGCCGCCGCAACACTATTTATGCAGGACATTATGAAACACGGGTGTAAGTTCAGCCTCAAAGACGGTGTATGGGGCGTCCCGGTTGCACACCTGGCAGAGCGCAAACCACTAAGGCTTAGTCCTTAATAGCAGGGGTGTTGGGTTCAAATCTGACCCAGAGCCCTTTCCTGCAGGTCTTCCCCTTTCATTTGATTTTCCTATGTATTACAAATAGCTACATGTATATCCTTTAGAGCAGGGGTATCAAACTGATCCAGTAAAGGGCCGAGTTGCTGCAAGTTTTTGTTCCAACCAAGCAGGAGCACAGGTGATACTGATAATTAATCAACTGAGTGAAGACAGTTCAGCTGATTGAATGATTGGATTCAGGTGTGTTTCTGCCACTCTGCCCTTTCCTGGATCAGTTTGAAACCCCTGTTCTAGATGACAAAAAAATTAATTATAGTAAGTCCAAAATTGGTCATAGTTCACCCAAAATTGCCTAAAAATGCTGTTGGACCTGGGTAATAGTATATTATATCCAAAAATATGAAACAAGAAACACTATATTATAGTGTGTCCAAAACTGGAAAAAAAAATGGCATACTATATTATATTTAAAAATGTCAAAGGAAAAACACCTTATTATAGGATGTCCAAGTGTTGATTTTTGTCAAAAAAAATTATCATTCTGTAAAATGCTTACAAATGCTGAAATTGGCT
>CAFUXE010000077.1:974318-986723 GCA_903364295.1 Serranus cabrilla
CACAGCAAATGCTGGGTTTTAAATACTGCACCTATTGTTCACATCCTCATCAACTGACAAGGTGTAAAGATCCGAGTAGTTTACCACCTCAGCTAAACAGAAAATTTTAAAAAGTCAAGAATCTCAGTGTAAGAAATCCCTCCTTAACGGCCAAGATTTCACAGCGTGACACATTTTTCAACAAAACAATATTATTTCGCCACCTTTCCTGATAACAACTTTCCAGTCTTATGTTTTTGTGCAAATCCACCCTTGGAATGGAGTAGCATTCTGGTTAGAGAATTGCTGGTGATTACTCTCATTAAATCAGTTAAAACTAAGCTACTGAATCTAACCGCAGAGGACCAACAACTCAGTAAGTACAAACAGCCGCTTCCCCTAAACTGCTCTTAATAGTGCAGCTATTTTCCCAGCAGGAGGGCTTTACCCCTCATACTGTACATGTGACGGATCAGTGGCTTTACTATATGGTGTGTGAAACAAATAGTCAGAATGGAAGGTCTCCTCAACCCCTCCCTCCACCCTCGGATTTCACTCAAAACTCCGCCATCTGTCTTTCCTGCACCAGTCAGGGACAGAGAGCCAAAACCAGATTAAAACAATACTTTGACCCACTCATTAATCCCAAGATCTGTTTCAGTGTTAGCTCACTACAGCAGTGAGCCAGAGAGGTTGTGTGCTGACAGAGGCAGATATGGGGGGCAGAATGGGCCATAAATACCCCAGAGAATACTAGGAGAAATATTTACGTCTATATTATTGCTTTAATCACTGCAAAGCATTTGTGTAGAGAAATGGAAGACTGCTGAACTGTAATCCCGTCATCCACGTGACAGCTGAGCCAGATGTCATCTACATAAATAGTACAGAAGTCAATGTAAACATAAGCCTAACCAAAACAACACGCCATGTCTTTTAATGCAACTCTAATGCTGATAAATGTACTGCCTTCAGAACATTTTGAATGCTACCTTGGAAATTAAGAAAAACATTATTACTATGCAACAATACACAATAAAAAGCTGTGCTCGTGCTGTTACATTGGCCTTGTAAAGCAAAATGTTCCCTGGGGAATTGAGAGCAGTCTCATGGTCAGGGTGATGATGTGTGGGGGTGTTTGGGTGTCCCCTGGTATACAATGAGAACATCTTATCAAAGCACCTGTACAATACAATATAATATAATACAATACAGTAAAATAGGACAGAGCTCAGTCTCAGACTGTGATGTTATGGTCATTACAATCAGAGATGGTAGGTAAGTATCTAAGCACAAATAACATCATTGTAAATAGGCATGTTTTGCAGCGCAACAGGACTAAACAAAGAAGAAGACCCTCCCAAATGCCTTGAAGTTTGATGAGCCTTAGCAGTCTGGTAGCCATAATGACCTCCTGGGCCTTGCTTTATTGTCCAGGAGCACTGAGCAGAAAAGTCCTGTTGTGCTTCTCAGAGAGATGTCGCTACCCTTTCAGTGAGTTCACCACCCATGGGCTAACAAATACATTGCCAAAACACTGCCATAACACCAGATATGGTCAGTAAGTGTACAAAATGACATGGTCAGTAGGATTTATTAATGCATAATTAGTTTATTACAATTCGGCTTTTAATTTTGCAGATGTGTTCCTATCTGCAGTAATATACTGCTATGAATGATTTATAAAATTATGCAATCATATTATTGAACATAAAATACATTGTCTGTCATTTCAATTGAAACCAAACCTTTTTGGAATCTGGGTTTTATTTAAATAGCCTTTTGAGGTCAAATTTATCCAGTAGAAATTTTGAGTTACAGATATGTGTTTTTCTGTTCTGTTAATCACCTTGAAAATAATCACATTTATCTTAGACCCCCCTGGGGGTCCTGGTGCCGGGTTGTGAATAACTGGTCTAGAAACTCATGACAGCACCGGTATTGATTTGCTTTACATACACAACCAAAAATTAGAGTAAGGAGGAGGCTTGGCTTCCCAGGGTGCCATATCTCCAGCTGGAGAGAGTGTCAGCTGTGGAGCACAGCATTCAATCCTCCCCACCCAAACACACACACACACACACACACAAAGTACAAGCTCTATTCTGCTGCACCACCCTTTTGTCTCTTTTCAAATTGCTTCTGAAAAAAATGACCACACAACCACATTTCCCCCACTTTTTTTAATCCTCTGGCCTGGGAGAATTCAATGACAGCAGATGCAGTGTTTGACAAAGAGCGAGGGGCTGTGCGTGGCCGTAGAGTTCATTGTTTCAAGCTACCAATAAAGGGTTAAGTGGGATTTAGAGTCCCTGCGAGGCAAAAGACCAAAGAAAGCTCCTTTTCACATGCCACAGAGCTATTCACTTGCACCTCCAGTGCCTCACTAGGAAGCAGTGCTATGACAAACAGTATACTAATCCAGGATCTATCCTATTATCCTGACACCTGAGGCTGGGTTTAAAATTCTAATGTGTAGATCTGATTCCAAAGTGATATTATCTCCTTAAAACACTGCATTAATATTACAGATCGTATATATCATGATGGTCAAATGGCACTGCAAAACTAACTAATCACATTTTTAACTACATTGATTTTCACTCAGAAAGGGTCATGGGAATTAGCAGAGCTCAGCATCTTTACTCGCACTGCACTTGACGACATTTGCTGACAATAGGCATCATCTCACCATCTGACAGACAAATCAAATAATCACCTCTCATACAGTATCTAGTTTCTGGAGCATGTCAAATGCCCCTCTCCCCCCCTCCCCCCCCCACCCTGTGGTCCATTAAGGCTCATTATGTGCCCATTATACACCTGGTGACCTCTGACCTCGCCTGCACTGTGCTGTACTAATCAGGTCCCCGGGGAGATGAGCAGACGGACAGACGTGTAAGGACGCTCATACGCTAAACGCCTGGGTGCATTCATCGGCTTCACACACAGCAAGAGCACACGATTAAGAAAATTGTGTCAGTCCACAGAGAGCCAGCTATTCCTCAAACATTTTGCTTTCAGGGAATAAAAACAAAACACAATTCTAAACCATAGGCTCTGCACCAAACAGCCAAGTAGAAATAAAATAAATGGATGAAACATCAGTGTAACTTAATCGAACTTGAATTCAATCGCTTTTTGACACCAGGATCATAAGCGATCATTTCCTTGAGCTGTTGCTGTAGGAAGTTCTGTTGGGGTGTTTTTTGTTTTGTTTTTTTTTAATTCAAGGAAAACTCCAGATACATAAAATCTGACAAAATAGTCTACTATTTTTCTACAATCTGAACAGTGAGATCTGCTTTTGCATTCATCCCATATGTTGTTTTTGAGAATCAACATAATGTTGTGTGTATTGATATTTTCTTACAACCCCTAATTAGGAGTACTGAAGCTGGTGGTTTTCTATTTTTGTCAGTCTAGTAAGAGTCAGAAAACACAATTCCTTCATATTGTTGTGATTCAACTTCTAATTTAGGGAGTCACCCTAAAATAGATAGTTCTCATTTCTGTGTATATCCCTCCAGGATCCACTGACCCTGAGTTCACAATAAAAGCCTCATCCTATCCAAATGAATGAGCACGACTACAGCTCACAACAACCACTTCTTCAGCCCTCTGGGTGTATGTTGTTGTATTGTGTTGAGGTATTATCATTATAACACATTACTGACCAGCCTTTCCTAATTAGCTCATATCTTGAACTTGTAAGTACCCTCAATTTGAACCCTGATAGACTTAAATATTTAGGTTAAGCCTAAGGCTAAGTTCCATGCTGCAGAGAGAATTTCACTTTAGCCTACTTTATTTCACATTTTCTTGTTATTTTTTCAGGTTAATCATTAATTAATTAATGTTTGTTTGTTTTTTGGCTTAATTAATTCTTATTTTCAGACGTCTTTCACATATACTTAACAAATCTAGAGTCCAGATCTAAGCCCTTAAATTAATGATACATTTCGTAACAGCTCCTTATTTAAGAATTATGTTACTGGAATGAGAAGAGTAAGGGCGAGGTAATTTAATAGTGAGCATTAAAGACACATACTGTAGATATAGTAGCTTTTCCAACTTAGATCTTATACAGACACACATATGCCTAATATAGGCTACTGTAAACTATATGACAAACCCACTGCATTACAGGGATTCCTCGCCCTAAGGAGGTCACATAGACGCACCCCAGGTATGAAAACAAAACCTTACGTAAAAGAAAGTCACAATAAACGTAACATTTAACGTTATTAGCAGATAGTATAAGAAGTGTTTAAGATAGTTCCGTGACTTGGAGTAAGGGACTTGAGAAAAGGCACCTCAGAAAGAGTCCCATTATTTATGAACTCGCAAGAAATGTATAAGAGAAGGACAGCAAAAGATAAAAGCTAGACGAAAGTTAGTGAGGGAGCTAACTAGCTTAAATGATGTGAACATTGCAGTGATTTGTTTCCGAGTCGGAACGTAATTCAAGTCAGTAGTCTGACGCTGAGCTCGTCGCGTCCAGTGTACGCAGTCGAAAACAAGCCATGCAAAACCCTGATATTTCTGAAAAAAAGCATGAAAATAAACATCGTTAAAAAAAACAAAATACTAACCTCGAAGGCAATTTGTCACATTTGTCACAACAGCGTCGACTCGGACGGAGACGGTGTTAGTTAGTCCGACAGTCTTGTGAAGTGCACGTTGTTTGAGGGGGAACTACAAAGTGAAAACACACGGTCGCTTCTGTCGTGTCTCCCCGCCGCTGCCGCGCCTCCCTCTCCGTCCAATTTGCATGTCAACAGACCCGCTGACATACTCTGTCAATACGGTGAAATGAGAGGAAGAAGACACAACTCAGCTACAGTTCAACTTTCTCCTCAGATGAAGTGAGTTCCGGTCCGAAACTATTTCCCCTGTAACCTTTGGCTCCTAAACCGTGTAAGTCTTTACACAAATTCAGGTTTCGTTGTTCTGTGATCTACAAACAATGTAGACCACCAGCCATTAGACGGGTGCAACAAACATTTATAGCTGGCCAAATATATTAATTATACAGTGTACGGACGATTTTGGCAAGTAAGCATCCAAAAGTGTTACTATAACAATAATAAAATGTCATAAATAGAATAGTCTCATTTGAACAACTCTACTAAACTATTTTTAGGGGTTATTGCAGTGATTTTTATTGCACTTCCGTGACAATTTTGAATTAGCAAAAGACAGATTTTAGGAATGATAGAAAAAATTGATGCAGCAGAGTTTGAGGTCATCTTTGGTCAAAGTAAAGACACATTTCCCATAATGCAAGTGCACAGCTCATTGGCTTTATGTCGGTACTAGCCAAAAGTTTACACAATAGGATAAATTAGCTTATGTTTTTTGCAGAAAGCTTCCAAAAAGCCTTTCTACTAAAATTAGATTATATCCTATAATACATGTTTATTATAGTAAGTGTCAATCAAAATATACAGCCACAGTGTCATAGTCAGTGAAAAATGTAATTAAATTTAACAAAGGGAACGCTAAATGTTTGCCAAAAGTTCCATTTGATCTAAATTGTGATGTTTTTGAGTATACTTACATGAGTCGTTTTTCTAGTGGACTCTACAGACTTAAACAGAACTTTACAGCTTTATGGTTCAATGTGAATTTTGGACACAGCTGATATGTTTCAACACCACGCCTTAAGTTTATAACATATAATTAACTGTGGAAATTTGTAGTCTCCCTGCCCTCGCTCAGATAACCCCTGATGACCAGATGACATCATTGCAGTTATTTTCCCAGACTTGTTCCAAGCTCCAAAGCTTCCAAAGACATTATTATATAGGCTGAGTAGTCCAACTGGGAGTTACAGGCTGTGAGTAGCAAATCTAGGTTTTTTTCCATTTCGCTGCAGAAAATAATGACCCAACAACCTACTCCAGGTACTTCTGGATGAAACAAGGCGGGGCTGTAGCCCAACAAGGGTTATTAAGGTGAGTAAAAATGGTTGTAAGCAAATTGTTGTACTGAAGCTATGAACTGAAAGTCACTAGTTCTCTTTGTACAATTTAATGACAAAACATACAAGTATTCAGTTCCCATCAGTCAACTCTTATGAGAGCTGAAAAGCCTTAGGCATTTAGGATGTAATGGGACACTGAGTGTCTCACTGAAATGCAAGATAATAAAAGCCCTTGAGGTGTAGTTGGTTCTTAAGGCAGGGAATAATATATTCTCTCTCTCTCTATATATATATATACTATGTTCCTCAGTTTGATTTTACTATCCGTGCTGGTGGATAGGCAACATTGATGTCAGCTAGGTATTTCACATTCTACGTATCTGAAAGAGCATTCTTGTCTTTTAAGGAATTCCATTATTTCTTTTTTAACTTTTAACTTCCTGTTAGTCATATGAATGTTGGACTTACCTTTACCGTGGGACTGAGTAATTGTCTTTTTTATTCTAGGAGGGTGACATCATAACAAGTCCCTGTGCAGTGACTTTGTCTCACTCTTTCTCTACCCACACCACTGGCCCCTAAGCCATGGACACCACTGTAGGGCCCTGTCCTGTGGAAGAGGGTGTGTCTGCAACAACCTGGATGTTTCACCCCACTTCCCTTTGTGCTCTCCTTCATCTGCTGTCAACCTAAGACAATATTTTTCCAAAATAATGGAACTAGATATCGGAGAAGCACGGATTGTATGCTGTGAAACTGTCAGTTCACGATTCTCTGGTGAGTCTTCTGCCGACACCAACACACTTTCTTCAGGTATATAGAAATATCATTGTCTCAGCCACTGAGTCACAGGAATGGGAGCTGATCCAAATTGTGTTACACTAACCTAAGGGCTTGTTCTGATCTATCCACAATTCAAAGAGCTGCGGCCTCACACATATAAGGTGCTTACCAGTGTTGATTTCATAGTGAGAGGATAAATTAAGACTGCAGGATAGGTGCATGTGTAGGTTGGGGGTTCTGAGAATAAATGCAGATTTGGTAATAGAAATGATGATGAATGACCTATTGTACAAATCCAGTGTCTGTCTTTTACACTGTCTAATTGCAATCAGTGACAAGTTTGAGACATTTTTGAAAACATTATGGATTTAATGTGGATTTCAGTGATGCAGTAACTGACACTTAAGTAAATTCCAGGTTGAAGTCTTTTGTGATGAACAGAAGCAAGTAGTTCTCATGACACATAATTAAAGTCACAAAGAGCAGGTTTCAGGTTTCACAGAGATGCGCAAAGTCACTTTAGCTACTTTAAGTATGTTTAAAGAAGAAATAAGGCCAATCTAATAGGTTTCATATTATAGCATTTATTTAATGTAATTTATTGTAATTCTTAACACTTTACAGTAAGTGTAGATACCTTAGAGAACATTTTTTGTCTATTTTTTTCAACTATTCCCAATATGATCACCATCATTGTCACATTTAGTTGGCAGCATTTGCTGGATTTGGAAAATTGACTAATGAACCAATTGGAAATAAAACCCACATGCATAAATATTTGCACAACTGCAAAATCATGTGTCAGATTTGAAGTCAATCAGACTTACAGTGGGTGTGCTGGGCTTTACACATTTTTCATAACTTTTGGCTAATAATATAATATAATGTAATGTAATGTAATGTAATGTAATGTAATGTAATAAAATAAAATAAAATAAAATAAAATAAAATAAAAATATAATATAATATAATACAATACACCATTAAAATTTGTCTGAGAAAGCATTCGGCCCAATAGTCCTTGTGTAGTAAATTCCATTGTATTTATTTATGAATTAATTTTATTTGTTTTATTTTTTCTTATTTATTCAAATACAGAATAGGCACAGAAAATAGTTCATTCTGTTCAGTCAATAGATATCAAATGAAAAGCAACAACAACCCTTAAGTAATAAGCTGCAACCAGATAATGTACAATTTAAATACATCAATTATTATAGTTGTCGTTGGTGTCCATTCAATGTCAATTATCCACCTGAGACTAAATATTAAGGAGGAGAATGTCTGTGTGATTCACTCCCACAGATTTTAGTGCACAGCCCACTGAAACCTGATCGGTGTAATCTTCCAGCCTGGACCTCGGACATAAAGCCCTGAGTGATTTGTCAGCTGATGTCAGAGGCTTTAGTTCAGTCACACTAACCTCACTGAGGTAAAAGTGCTTTTCTTGCCCACTTCACTGGCTCTGACCTTTGATGTTTACCAGAGAGCTACTTACCAAAAAGCACTGAAAACGTTTCATTTCTCTCGTATCAAGTTCCAGAGCAGGAATGTGATCCCGCATTACCTCATAACCTTCTGCTTTGATTCTTGAGTTTTGCCAGAGGAAACCTTTGCAGTGCTTTTGCTGCAATAAGTTCAACCTCTCTGAAATTTGATGCATGGTATACAGTTGATCAACAGCCCTCTCTCACAAGTTTAGATAAAGCTTGAAACATTAGGAGGACAAACAGACACATGTCATAATTATATTTCTACAAGGCTGATATTTACTAATTAACGTGCTTATGCTAGTGAAACTACAAATGTAGGAACATGACCCACCAGAGCACATTTAAAATTACTTTAACACTTGTTTTGGTATTGGTTAGTATTTTACAATCAGCTTTGTTGTGTGCAAATGTGCAGAGCAAAAATCAACTGCAAATAATATTACTGAAACACTAAATGCATTTGGTGATGCTAAAAAATATCTATTCTGGATCAATGAAACTATAACAAGATCTCATTTTGCATTAAGTGACGAACTTACACAACATTGAACTATTATATTGTCATGTATGTTGGGCTAATGTGCTTTCAAATGGCTTTCTATTTTTACATCCAGCAGACAGGGAGCAACATCATAATTAATTTAGTTGTGTTTGTGTCCACCGGGAGAATGGTGAACTGGCAAAAATTCACTTTCTTGTAACTCTGTTTTGGTCTCCACCAATGCCTCTGTGAAATATGTTGCTCTTCGCAGACGAGCATCCACTATATTCACCCACTTGTCTCTTGTTTGGTGCTGGACAGATTAGTGTGCACCTGAGATCAACAGATGCCAACCTTCTGACCCCAATGGCCAGGACCCTGCACTGCGTTTTGGAGGTCTTGCCAGAATCTCTGTGGAACTCCCTCCTTTCAAACATCCAAAATTCAGACTCATCCACTCATTTAATATTTAACTTAAAACCCACCTTTTCAAGAAAGCCTACAATACCTCTCCAAATCCGAACTGTCATCACCTCTAAATTTTGTATTTGTACTCTGTTCTTTCATTTCACTTAAGCTTCTTTAATTAGAAAACCTCTATATAAATCCTATATTGTTATTATCCTATATTGTAATCTGATTGTTTTCACTGTCTGTTTTTGCTGCTGCAAGCAAGTTTGCAGAGTTGGTGAAAAATAATATTTTTTTTAAGTGACAGCTTTAATGTTATGCATAACCATTTGATTCTTCGGTCATATAAATATATTAATTTGTGCAGTTTTAGAAAATAATTGTTGATCCCAAAAACATTTGAGGTTAGTAAAACATTAAAGTGTATAAAAAAGCCTGAAAAAGTTATTCCAGAATTCCAAACTATGAGGCACTGTTGGCCCTGTTGGCCCCATAGTTTGCCTCTGCCCGGGGCCAGTTATGCTGGCGTGAGATGTCCCATAAATCTGACAAAACTGAATTTTCTCTTTGAGCAGCAGAATGTTATCATGTGAAAATCAAGACAGCAGATTTTCTGAACAACTGTCTGTTTTTTTTCAATGTCCACCTGTTGTTTTTGTTGGAATCTTGAGAAACCGTAACAGAATTACAAACTCTGTTTTGCATTTTACACAGGATTGAACCACAATGGTATCAAGTGAAAGAAGTTTGGTAACCACATAGTGCCATTGTGTGGTGAGATGAGTGAATAACACTTTACACTTGATATTGTGTTTGCTCATGGCTCTTTGGATGCGTTCTGTGACTCCTCTTACATACGGCAGTGTGACTCCTCTGTGTTCTTGTTTGTTTTTTTGTTTTTTCTTTCCCCCCTGTGTTGTGCTGTTCTTGTTTTTGACCTGTGTATCTCCTTTGGTTCTTGCCCACTGTGGATCCTGGCATCTTTGTTGTGCATGTTGTATATGTTTTTCCTCCTGTGTTCTGTCCTCCAGGGCCCCGTTCCAGAAAGCAGGTTTTCCCTAAAACTCTGAGTATGTTAACCCTGAAATGAGGGAAACTTGGTGTTTCCCGTTCCAGAAAGGGAGGTAACTACAGCTCCGGCTGAGTTACCGCGGTAACTGACTCTGAGAACATAACCTACTTGGGAGCAGGTTATCTTCAACATACTCCGAGTTGATTGAACTAACTCAAAACTGCTTTTCTGGAACCGGAAACTCAGAGTTTCCCATCTGAGGGTAAGTCAACTCAGAGTTCCTGGATAGTCTCGGAGTTTGTTGAACCTCCTACCTGGAATGGGGCTCAGGTCCGTGACTGTTGTTATGCGTTCGTTTAGGGTTTTGACCACTGACAGCTTGTGGACTGTAGGGTGCTCAGATGTCCAGATATTGGTCGGCGTGTGTGGGTTTCCTGTGTACTTTTATTTTGATGTCTAAGAAGGATATGGAATGATCTGTTTCTTCTTCATGTGTGAATTTGATGCTGCCGGTGGTGTATATGGCGTTCAGGTGGTTCGTGAGTTTTTGTTTGTGTCCAGACTTTCTCCAAAATGTCATCCACGTACCATTTCTATAGCGATGGTTTGTACTCCTCCGGGGGTTGTCTTCAGTGCTTTTTGTTCTAAGTCCTCCATGAAAAAACCATACATGATGGCTGACAGTGGGTCTCCCATGGCAAATCATTTCTTCTGTGTGTAAATAGTGTTTCTGAACTGAAAATATGTGGATGTGGTTAGTTAGAGTTGAGTGATGTCCTGTGCGGTGAGGTTTGTGCGTCTCTTGAGTGTCCAGTTTGTTTTAAATCTGTCCTGTACTATCTCTATGGTGGCCTGTGTCTGTGTTTTAATGAAAAGGGATATGACATCATGTGATATGAACATTTCATCTTGTTGTACTTTTATGTGTTGCAGTTCTATGGTTTTTGCAGTGTTGGTCTTTGAGTCCAAGTAGTGGTTTTATTATTTCTGTGAATGCTTTGGATAAGTTATATGTTACTGATCCGATGCTGTCTACCATCAGGCGGAGTGGTGTTCCTGGTTTGTGTATGTTGGGTGTTCCGTAGATCCTGGGGATGATGTTTGCTGTAGGCACTAAATAGTTGTATGTTGGTTTGTCTATTTTGTTGTCCTTGAGCTGTGGTTTAAGTAGTGCTTTGAGTTTATTTTTATTTTCTTCAGTTGGGTCTTTTTTCAGTACCTCGTAAGCGTCATCATCCAGTATCTCCTGCATTTGTTGTTCATATTTTTCTGTGTCCATTACAACTGTGATGGATTGTGATGTCTCTGTTTTTTTGCTAATGTTTTCATGGCTTTTGCTTCCTGCTTAGTAATATTGCTGGGTGGTGGTTTGGCTGTTTTTAATACACCTGCTATTTCATTTCTTAGTGCTGCTTTTTGTCATTGATTTTGTATTTTTTCACATGCCAACTCCTTTGCCAGGATGAAGTCGTCATGTGGTATCTTTTTGGGTGTGACAATGTACTTGAGTCCTTTAGATCAGTGGTTCTCAACTGGTCTGGCTTTGGGACCAACCATCACCCCGTAATGGCAAGCCGCGACCCAAAATCGAGGAAAATTCTCAATTTCTAAAATTTATTTAACGAAAAGATGGTGCAGATTGAACCTGGGATAGTACAGAATAACTGTTTGCCAACACAACAAAAGTTTAATGATAAACCAGCAGCCTGGTGATGTTAGACACGGAAATATTCCCTTTTACACTAAATAAGCTGCATTTTAATATAAAAAACAAAAGTGCATCTGAGATAACACAACATATCTTATTTTAACAGACTCAACAGCTTTCATGCACAAACATTCATTAAAAAAGTACAACTCCAAGAAGTAGTGAAGTAGGCTCAGTTAGCAGATGAAAACAAACTGTGAGAGTGAATAGACGGCACAAAAAAAATCCCCACAACCCACTGAAAACGGTTTAGCAACCCACTTTTGGGTCCCAGCCCTCCAGTTGAGAATCACTGTACTATAGTATGTCGATTTTTGTCAAAAATGGCAAAATTTTAAAATGCTTATTATTGTCTTGTTGTACTCTGTTTTGACCTTTTTCGGGAAGAAAAAAAAGACATACTATAAGTACCATATGACTTTTCTCAAATTTTGAACGTTCCATAATATGATGTTTTTCTGTCATTTCTGAATGTATTATGCTCTAATATGTATCAACACACTGTAATTGTCACTACCGTTCCCAGACGGTAGTGCTTTTATTTTGTTGTCTTGTCTCTTCCTGTTTTATTTTGAATCCTTCCTCCCGTGTTATGTCTGGTGTCTTTAC
>CAFUXE010000078.1:0-33649 GCA_903364295.1 Serranus cabrilla
TTTTCAAAATGCACCAAATTCGCAGGATAGCTTTATTAGAGTCTGTTGATGCGTGTAAGGGCGGAAGTTTTTAAAAAATGACAGAAAAACACCATATTATGAGGTGTTTTGTCAAAAGTGGTCAAACTTTAAAATTCCGTAAAACTCCTAAAAATGCTTAAAGTGTCCCAATTTCAGTGTGTTGATACATATTAGAGCATAATCTATCCAGAAATGACAGAAAAACACCATTTTTTGGGAGGACCTATTGAAATTGAAGGAATTATTATTCCTAACCCAAAATCGCTAATTTGGAGGCTTTATCATATTCAAAAACTCACCAAACTTTGCACATGCATCAATCTCTGATGACATTTACGCATTTTAATATTCTAAAATATGGCTGTGGCAAAATCGCTCAGTAGTGCCCCCTAGAACGTGAAAATGGAGTGGCACCCTATGGGGAGTATTCACGGAAACTAACGAAATTTGGTACACATATGTATGATGGGGAGACGCACCAAAAAGCCTCTCGGAGCCATACCCAAAACCCAACAGTGGGTGGCAATATTTCATAAATCCCTGCCCCTTATGGGCTGGGATTATATAGCTTTAATTTTAGGTTTAAAATTATTATCATTTCATAAAACTCTGGTCTGGTGATAAGCTGTTCCCACAGTCCTTTATTCTGTGAGCCATTTCTACACATGTGTGAGTATTTCTGCATGCTGGGGTCCTTAAACAGTCTTAGAATTGGGCTCTCCAGATGACATTTCAATGTTGCTTAAAAATTCTGTTGCTATCAGGATCAAGACACACCATTGAAATTTGGTTCCCAACAAAGATTCTTTTAAAATACAAATTAAGAGACAGTTGAGGTTTAATTTAAAGCCATTCCTTTATTATTGGCACTTTCACATCTGTGTAAGAAAACAACAATGCCCCTGTCATTACCAATAAATAAATATGACCTATAAACACTGTATGAACGCTTAAGTGCAACCCATTCAGTTCTTTCCCTTTCTTTAAATAGAACAAAACTTGTACATTACGTTATAAAATATGAATTAAAGGGAAAGTAATGAATGAACCTTCATTAAGAGAGGAGAGTGTCAGGTTTGTATTAGAAACTATTGCACTTTCATCCTGTTCTACAGAGACTGTAATTAACCTAGCAATCAGACAGAGGAAATCAAAGTATACCTCTACTTTTCCCCAAAACACAAATACACAAAATCTGCTTCCTGTCAGGTGGATGTGCTCATTCTCCTGCATGTCGCTGTTGTCATGTTGAAGCCTTATACATACACATAAATACAAACAGTAGGGGACATAATATACGTTTTCAAAAATGTGATCTAATTTGGTGTTAAAAAGAATTGTGTGACCGGCTTCAGTCTTGGCATCTGCCAAAACAGTGATGTGACTTACATGAGACTGTATGTGATTGACCAGCAAATAAATTACAATCATACTTAGAATCATGTTACTATCTGTAATGTTCCTATATTTTTAATTGTACCATTGGCTCCATTTACTATCTGGCTTGCTATTGCAAACTACTTTATCATCCAACAATACAAGCAACCACTTAGTCAATTTACGACTAGCTGGCTAATGTTAGCTTCGGTACATGTAGTCAGTTGGCCCTGCCTTGCATTGCTCTCAGGTAGTAGAAGGTAATAGTAAGTTTTACATTTGCACTGTACCGTTACGTCATATTGTTGGCCATCCTGGACCACCCAGACTCCCTGCTGGATCAGCTTAGTTTCTGTTGCTGTCATTACACCCGTTAGAAGGTAGCTTTTATATTTAGCAGAAAAAAACATCAGGAGACATTTACATAGAATCAGTCCATGAGCATTGGACAAATTCCAAACCAAGAAAACCGATAAAGTTACAATCTGTTCTCCCATTGGCAAAGCAATTTATACATGTGAAAAGTTACAGTTAGAACCTTTAAACCAGTGCTTGAAGTAGAAACAAGTAAGTGCTGGTAATGTCCTTATTCACACACGCTCACACGCACACACTTTCAGCAATGTTTAAATTGTATTAAGCTCAGTGGAGCAGACAACTGCAGAATCATGCAACTGCAACGTCTTACCACTTGTATTACTGAAATAATGAAGCGAGAAAATCATGGTAACCCAAAAAATAATATATAGTAGTGCCAGAACTGCATACCATCGATAATTGGCCCACTTCAAGCACTGCTTTAAACTGAAAGTGAGCACACTAGAAATATTAAATCATGGGAAAACTGGGCACTTCTTTTTCTCTTCAAATAGTTTGATTAACCTGTTGTTTTTTTACCGACCTGTTTGATATTATGTCTAGTTGTACTGCTTGACCCAATGGACCTATTTTTGGTGATGATCACCATGTATCCGGGTCCAAGCCAATCTTTGTACAGTGTTATAATGGATAGAATTTATGACCAAAGTAAGATGAAATAAACTGTAAATATCCTTTCAAAGCACTGTGAAAGAAATCTAAGAACTTTCCCTGCTTGTAGAGGGCCATGGAATCCAGCAACATACATGAAAACATGGTGATAGGCACTTCCAACAATCAGTGTGAAAAATATTTCTGCCGGGTTTAATATACTATGGACACTGTTACCTGTACCTCTCCGAAAACACAAAGAACACATATCTGTCTCCATGTTCAACACAGCTGCGAGCCACAGAAATGTCCGGAAGTCCGCCACATAGCGTGCAGCGAGGAGAGCACAATACTGACAGACCTGACCTTTTCCTGAACCAGAATTAAGGGGAAAGAATACTTGACTATGGAAAAATACACTATGTGCACTCACTATTGTACATAACTCTGACC
Source organism: Serranus cabrilla (assembly GCA_903364295.1). NCBI lineage: Eukaryota > Metazoa > Chordata > Actinopteri > Perciformes > Serranidae > Serranus > Serranus cabrilla. Next base: position 2,821 of record CAFUXE010000078.1, read on the forward strand.
ACACATTTTACGTGTGGCAAAACAGTCTGTATTGTCACCTCTCATTGGTCCAATTCAAAATCCTCTTGCTCAGAGACAGGAAATCTGAGCTCAGACCAGTTTGTCATGCTTCCATACTGGAAGTATATTGATGAGAAAATGGCATCAAAATTGGTGTGTTTGTAAAAAAAAAAAAAAAGCTGTGTGTGTGTTGAGATCAATGTTGTGAAAGATGTCTATGGAAAGAGATAAAGCCCATCATTGCAGTTAATTATTTTCCCCAAATGTTCATTAGAATATAAAGGAATAAAAAATAAATATGTTTCACTGAAACTGAATTGTATTAATGGGCTCTCTTAAACGTCCAATTGGTTACTGACCACATGTTTTCCATCCAATTCTATGGCAACAATCTCTTAAGGTAAGAATGTCAGTTCATGGATGGTCTTAATTGTAGTTTTAGTTGTAACACTGAACAGCTAACAGTGTAGCTACATCTACTTCTTTGACCTATCTGAGGACAGACTGGATGCTAGAGTGGTGACATACTCTCACCTTATGAGGCACAGTTGATATTACATGACTGGAGGGGTCAGGGCTAGCTGGTTAGCATGCTAATTTCAGAAAATATCTCTGTAACAAAATACAATACGTCTTTGACATAACATTAACCCTGTCTATTTTTCCCTCTCTGATAATGTGGGTCAATGATTTTGGATGTTTTAAATTACAAATCTGGTCAAATCCTACAAATGGCACCTTTAATGGCTGAATACTTGAGGTGCATACTACAGAAACAACAACATCCCTGGTTTGTTAAATAGTCCCTAAAACAGATTCCTGTCTTTTGATTGACCTGTATCAGAGGCTACTGTGTGTGTGACTGAAGGTCTGAGAGATTTGTTTTTCATTCAGGAGACACTGTCAGTGTGGTGGAGAATGCTGCTGAACAACAAGTTGTTTCAGGGTGTAAAGTTAAATCATTCAAGCTTACTCCTTACTTCAGTTACTAATGAAATCCGCGATCTCTTCAAAGAATGTCATAACATTTCAAGACGGTACATATATTGTTAGTTGTATGAACAGCTACCATAAATAAATAAAAATGTGGCCACCAATCTGTTAAATCTTTGGGAGGCATAATTATTCAACATAATAAGGCAACAATTCCATAAAGTTGTTTCAGCATAATGTAATTCAAGTGGTTCTTTTAATGGAAAGTTTCATTTTTCTCAGACAACTTGAAATATAAGATGCTGAGAATTTAAAATGGAATTTTTGCCCAATAACACCAAAACCGTATAATAAACCTTACCTTCAAGAGGCACGATGACACTTGAGCCTGACTTTACTGTCATCAGTCTATCCTGTCTCGACTCGATCTAATCATTTTTAACATTCTAATCTTATAAAGGGCCTGAATCTAGATGTGTGGTGTTCCCGTCAGTTTCTAATCAATTCCGTTAAGTCAATAATCTGTCCAGATATTCATGTTATGATGTTCAACTTGACATTCACATTTAGATACAATCTCTACTGGCACATATATCTTTCAACAGACAGTGGACAGGTGTGTGTGTGTTTAGTAATGAGTGATGTGTTGTCACAGGTGTGCATGAGGTGTGTCAGTGGTATTTTAATTTGACTTGTAAACATTCAGTTTAGTCCAGGTATTGGGAGTGTTTTTGGCAAATGACTTCTCATTCAAAAAACTCTCTCCTCCGTCTCACTCTGCAATCCTCACACACTTGATGTGATTGCTGGGGAGCGTTTGTGGGTGTGTAGTCCTTAGCTGTCCACTACCTGGTGTGGCAGAGTGACAGAGGAGCTGTTGATAAAGGAGCCTTGTTTGTCTCTTCCCTTCAGAAAGTAAGTGAGCAGTTCCCCTTTCCCCTTCACAAAGATGGGCCCTCTCCTCACAAAGCGAAAGCCGTACTCCTTCAGGATGTTGTAGCAGTCTTCCACCACCTGAAGGGCAAAAGGCACAGACACACACAGAGTCTTTGAGTTTGTAAATCAAAATAAAGTTTCCCTGATGACACTGTGGACACTGGATGCCGACTACCTCCTTCAGAACGTCCTCTAAACAGAAGCAACACCGAATTTATGCTGCAACTAAGCAGCAACACATCGTGCTTGGTATTAGAATAATGTGGCAAGTGGCTTTAGTTATTGTATGTGTAGCCTGTTAATGTACAATGAAAGTCATTAAAATAATAATAATTAACCATGTCTGTCTTTGCTGCTGAGCATGTCTGAAATAAGGTGACATTCTGACATTTGTGTACAAATATTAAAGAGTGGAGCTTTAATTTGGAGTAATGTGGGACTGATGACCAAGATGGTAGCCTCAAACTAATCCCTGAAAATCCTAATTCGACAGTATAGCCTCCAACACATGAAGAACAACACTGACGTTACCCAAGGGTGAAAAGCACTGGGTAAGTAACTTAGCCAACATTTAAAAATGTGTGAATAAATGACAATGATATCCACATCAAGCTTCAAATCAATGTCTGTTATAAACAAGGAATCAGCTATGCTTGTATGGCTAGCAGCACACAAGACAGCATCCTCAACAATGGAAGCTAGCACACCAGTTACTGGTACAAAGTTCTCAGAAGTTCATTCAGTTAAGACACCAACAAGTCTTCATATTGTCTTATCATTGCTTAAGGCAGATTAATGCAGATATTGTTACATTTGCAAAGTTAAACCATTTACAGATAAACAGATCTCAGAGAACGTGTGCATGTAGTAAAATGTTGCAAGGCAAAGCTCTCTTCTTGTCAACATATGTACAGTAAACATATGCAGGTACAAAGACAGTGTTTTCTTTAAAACACTAGGTTAAATGTACAGAGGATAGACCTGGATGCTTCATCCATAGCTTTAAAGCTACCCTCAACACTTATTTTTGAAAGTTGTATAGAAAGTGATTAGTAACCAAGAGACCTGCAGTCAAATTCAATGCTGTACCTGAATGTTTCCCATAACCCCCGTGGACTCCATGCGACTGGCCACGTTCACAGTGTTGCCCCAGATATCGTAGTGGGGTTTCCGGGCACCGATCACTCCTGCTAACACGCCTCCCTTATTCAGACCTAGAGGAGAGTGACGACACATCTGACATGTAAGAATAAGACTGACAGTTGTAGTTTTGAGAATGTGTCTCATAGTTCTGATTTAGCTTTAAATCTAATTTTTTTTTAATGTTAATTATTAACCATGAGGACCAAGGTTTCAAGGATCCACCCAATTGTTTTGTTTAGTCAAGTTAGAAATCTAGGGGTAATATTGGACTCAGACTTGAACTTTTACAGCCATATTAAATCCATAACTTCATCAGCCTTTTATCATTTAAAAAACATTTCCAGGATCAAAGGAATAATGTCTCAACCAGACTTAGAGAGGCTGATCCATGCATCTGTCTCCAGCAGGTTAGATTACTGTAACATGTGCTCACTGGGCGTCTAAACGAGCTGTAAGACAGCTGCAGTACATCCAGAACTCTGCTGCTCGCGTCCTGACTAGAACCAGGAAATACGACCACATTAGTCCTGTGCTCAGGTCACTGCACTGGCTTCCTGTCGCTCAGAGAATAGACTTTAAAACAGCTCTGCTTGTGTACAAGTCTCTCTTCAAGTCTCTTTAATGCTGATGTGAGACAGGCCTCAACTCTGACAATGTTCAAATCCAGGCTGAAAACCGTTCTGTTTAGCTGTGCATACCACAACTGAGAGTATCTTTCCGTAGTCTGTACTTTAAATTTTAAATTTAATTATTAATTGATTTTAGTGATTATTTTTGTTTTCATGGAATGATTTCTAATCTGCTTTTTTTGTTTTTCTGTCACTGTAAATCACTTTGAATTGCCTTGTGTATGAATTGTGCTCTATAAATAAACTTGCCTTGCCATTGTAGAATGGCTGGTGCTTACAGACTGCAGTGAAAGTACTGTGGGTCAACCCTGCAAAACTTTGCAAAGGTTAGTGAACATTTACAAACACTGTTAATGTTAAACATTAACCCCACCTTAGTAGGAAAGAAGTGGTTTAGGTGAGTAAACTGTGGACTTTAGCACCTCTCTGTTGGCCTCTGTACTTTTTCTTTTCATTCGATATGACTCAGCATTCCCTCTCTTTCAGCAATCAAACTGGTGAATAGAGTGTTTCACCACAACAATTTGCAAGACAATGGAAATAAGTAAGCAGCCTCCCTGTTTTCTGATCTGCTCCTGTTTTGGTTTGCTGTTAATTCAAACTCAACACTCCCTCGACTTACCATTGGATTAATACATTCAGAATACTGACCATTTCCACCTCACTCACTCCATCACTACAACAGGCTTTTATTAGATAATGTACGGTTTAATAATAGCACCAGTTGACTAATGACATAAGTACGACATTACGGACGAATGCACATGTACACGCACAGGAAAAAAAATGAAGGGTTAAGCACGTACCGATGCGTAGCATGAAGTTGTTGAATGACTGGTAGTTGATGTTCATGAGTGTGACCTTCATGGACAGAGCAAAATCTGCCAGGTCTGCCAGGTGCTGCCAACGCTCTCTGTCAGACTGCTCCTCCTTCTGTTGGACAAAAACCAAAGAGCTCAAACTAAACCTTAGCAGTTACATGAATCAGTGCAAGCACAAACCAAGACTCTGCATTGCATCGAAATGTCCATACAATGTCTATTGTATGCTGCACAGTGATGCAGGGTTATTTTATTATATGTTGGTTCAATCAGTCAGACACAATGTGAAGCCTTGAGAAGTGCTGAAAATCTGACCTTCATACAACTGTAGCCGTTGCTGATGTCGGGGGTGACACCTGATGCTGCCATGTACGTGCTGCCGATGGTCTTGATTTTTGTGATGCAGCGGAACTGAGGCTCATCCAGCAGCTGACAGGAGAACAGGTGAAAGGTTACTTTTACACAGACTGAGGGTGGAAGAACAGGGACTAAATCTTCAAGTAGTTAGAAAACAGCAACTGTTCTTTTGTTGAGAGGAAATCATCACCAGCACTGAAACTAGCAACACATCCCATTACTTTTATATATAAATTACTTTAAATCTAGGCCACTATCAAATATGTCATTTTGGCTGTTATAACAGTTTCATGCTGTGTGTCTCTGCCATTCCTAACAGACAATGTGGAAAGTCGCTTACACTATCAAAGTCTGAGATGATCTCATTGAGGAACCGTAAGCATTCGATTCCTCCGTTATTGATGCTCTCTTCTGTGTAGAAGTCAGAGAAGTTGGGAATTGAGGCAAACATGACTCCAATCTCGTCATAAGACTGGCTGTACAGCTCCTGGAAAAAGTCAAAATAACAAGTTGTGGAGCATTTTAGGAATTTTGTGAACAAATGAACCAAACCTGAATGTTGAGGAAGTACTGCTGGATGAATACTGTAATAATTTTAAAGATACAATTATAACAAGAATTCAGACTTCATCTATTTCTGACCTTTCCTTACTATTTTAGCAGTGTAACAGTAGTGGTCTAACTGAAAAGCAATTGAACAACACATGCCTTTAAAAAGGTGATTATTGATGTATTTCTCTTACGGTCCTGGCTGACCTGGTGAGGATCTTACCTCATCTCTTTTTTTGGAGCCCAGGAAGTGTCGTGCAACATGTTCAGGCAGCATGTTGGTCACCAGCGCTTCATTCCAGCGCCTCATCTCGTACACTTTCTCCTTCTGCTCATGGACCTCAATCTTCCACAGGAACAGGGTGCGGGCGAGCTTCTCCACCTTCAGGTAGCAACAGGGACTGATTTAAAAATCTGACCAGTGTATGAATTTAAAAACAGATATAACAGAATTCTTTTTTCAACCATGTTGAAGCCATAAAGTGCTGATTTACTAAACAGGTGTATTCTTGGAAAAGCTTTCAAAAAAAAGCATCTATTTGTGAACTAATCTTTATGTCCAAGAGAGAATGATGGAAACAAACAAATAACATATAGGTGCACACATAGGTATGATGCAAGTAACAGCAACAGTAACAGTAACAACAGTGAGTATCAGCAAAATATGTCTCAAAGGAACATTACTACCATAGTTCTAGTATAATAATAATCAATAAGTTGAATAAAAATGTATCATCTACATAGAATAACAATATTTATTATGTTCACAACATCCGCTGGCTAAGATACTGAGAAGGATTTTGATTTTTGGTTAGATTTTGATATTTAGATGTTGCATTGGCAGAATTCAGCACAGAACAGTAATTGTCGCACCTGACAGCGTAACAATGACTTTTAATTTAAAATCTGCAGATTTTTTGCTTAGAGCAAATCAAGTTTCCTGTAACTACATTTCAAACATAACACAGCATAACACAGTGCTGCTCTCACATTATGTTGTTCACAGCTGTAGTATTCATATTTTTAAATATTATCTTGGGGAGTGTACACCATCATTTCTGTATACTTAAGCACAGGGAACACTGTAGACATTTACTTACATGTCGGGAGAAATAATAGAAGCTGACCATCATAATGAAGATCATAACGGTCATTGTGAACTTGGAGGGCACCAGATATGACCTGCAGAGAAGAACATTGCCATATCAACAACTACTGTTGTAAAAATGTTTTAAAACCCCACACTAAAATCCCTGTATTGTGTCATTAAGCTAAGGCTTAGCCAAAATATGTTTTTTTCAATTGCATGTTAGTATTCAACTACAACTAAACAACTACAAGAGGTACAGTGACATCTGCTGTAACTGAGTGACACGGTCTTTCTTTGCCTCACCTGTAGTCTTGGAAGCGGGATGTGTCATATTGGTCGAAGATGTCCTTCCAGCTGTAGATGTTAACAATGCCGGTGGCCACTGTGATGAGCAGCATCAGTGTGAGCTTGACCATGTGACTGACCTGAACCAGCATTGTGGTGGCCATTAGTGCCAGCACAGCGATGTAGCTGTAATATTTGGGGTTGTCCAGGCACCCGTCAGGGGCGGAGGAGGAAGAAGATGAGGGAGCCACTGTGGAGCCACCTGAGTCTGGAACTCGAGGCAGACAACTCAGCTAGAAAGTGAAGAGACACAAGGTCATGAGCTCAGTACAATAACTACTATTATTTCTAAAACTGCACTATATGGCTTTACTTCTTGGCTCTGTGGTATACAGGTAGCCTATATAACACAAAGCTTCCTGGGAGCTTCCTTTGTGAGAGTGTAAGAAACAGCAGAGAGTAGCTCACCATGTCCACGATGTCAGCCATGGTGAGAATGAAGATGGCTGCCATGGCCCAGGTGTTGCGAGCCCAGCGGGTATGGTCGATCCAAGTGGAGAAAGACACCAGCTTCTTGGGAAAGACCTGACCAAAACAACATTGTAATTAGGAATATAACAACCCCTTTTTTCTATCAAACTGCTGCAGTGCACTTATGCTAACCATGTATACATAGGGATAGGGGTTAGATAGCATTTTATCAGTATCAGATTCACTTTTGAATGCAAGTCTTCATCAAATCTTTTTAGCTTTACCTTCCAATTCTGTCCACACACCTTTTTGTTCATCAAGCCAACTTAAGTTAATAATGGCAGCCTAATTATAACCCGACCATTCAAAGCAGCGTGGCTCCCAGCACCAGCAGTGCTAGGAACCATTTTCAAATTGCTTTTATTTTTATTAAGGGTTCAAGCCTCAGGGGGCTGCGGGCCACACAAACAAAAATGTTCATGCATGCAACGCACAAAACGAAAAGCCAATGTGACATTAAGTGGTGTTAAAACTTTATATATAGAATCTTTAGACAATCCTGACCGAAAAACTGATTCTAATAATGTTTTGGTAATCTGAACAAAGCTATAGAACAACAACTTCCTACAGGTTGCAGTCAAAGCAAGAAATGGTTCTATATCTTGAAAATAATTGAAAAACCTGATCATAAGTTTACTATAAGGCATTGTGTTGCATTTAAAGCCAATCGGCAACAAGATGGCACCTTTTTTAATAAAAAAAAAAAATAGCAAAATATGAAAACCCTACTTCTTCTAATTCCTCCTAAGCTGTGAGTCTGATCAGTACAAAACTTAACACATGAGAAATAACATGAATGATGGCTCTATTTGATATTTATTTCTCAGTAGCCTTGAAACATACGAGAGAGCCCTGGAACTGGGACACCTAAATAGAACTCCATTTTTTTTTATTTTTCTGTGATAACATGTTAAAATGTCAGCTGTTGAAAATATATTTTAGTGGTATCAGTGTAAAGTCAAGAAAACCACATCCATACACATGTGCCACTGTTAATGGACTGTAGTTAAAAAGCTACTGTGGGCATGTAACACTGTGATATTGGGTGTGATATTGATAAGTGCTGTAGAGCCCCAAGCATTATAAGCATATTTACAGTGACTCTGGTTTTTCAGTCCATGTGGCCGTGTGCATGTTGCTGGCTGACCTGTGCTGACAGCAGCAGTCAATACTGGCCTGCCTGCTGGATATCAATACATCTGAATTTCCGTGACGAGGTGGGATCAAAAGTTCTGCTCCATGCCAAACACACCGAACACAGGCACACAAACACACAGGCAATATTTTGCACCAAAGAGTATAGAAAATCCACTCATTTAGAGGGTCTGTCAGACAGACTTTTTGTGGGAAAAGTCCCAATTACTTTTTTCTCTGAGACGTCAATAAAGAGACTGACATGGATCTGACTATTGCCTGGGTGTCCACATGCTTGTATTTATTTTACATCTGCGTGCTGCATGTTAGTCAGTGAGTCGTACAGGTGTTGGTAGATATGTCTGTGAACATTGTTTCACCCTGCTTCCAGTCCTGATGCTAACTGACTTAAAAACAAACTTGAAAGAAAGAGAATATACAGTATTTCCCAAAGCATTTAACTCCCCTTTGAGGATATTTCTGATGATATTTTTGAGGGGGTTTTCCAAATGCAAAGTGAGGGTCAAAGGACAGAAGGTGTCATATTTTGTGCAGGTTGTAAAGGTCCAGTATATTTGTGATACTGGGCAATAATTCAACTGAATTAAAACCAGATCATATTTTAGGGAAGAAGAGCTAATAAACTGCAAGCAAGCTTCCTGGTCTTTTTATGTGCTTTGCCTTAAGAAAAGATATAATAAAAGATAACCCAGCAGCAAAATGGATACACACTCTGCTGGTTTTCTGTCCCCCCCCAACCCCAATTCTGTGTACATTTGGGCATCTGAAATAACAGATCTGACCTCAAAATAAAAAGCTCCTTACTTTGTTAAATGTCTTGCACTGTAGGAGGAAGTGCATCTCGGTCTCAACTTCACCTGTCAGACAGTGCCAGTATATCTAGTTCTCTTTTAGTTTCACATTTTTTTGTCTCTTCCGTGTGTTAATGAGGCTTTCAATCTCTGATAGCAGAGAGATATTCTGCCAATTCATTCTCTCTACATTCCAAACTTTTGGCATTTAGTTTCTTCTTTCCAGTGTTGCAGATATGTTTCTTCGCATTGCATTATTACTTGGCTGACTCTGATTGGTGTTTGAAGAGCAGTGTTACTGTGAGACGTGTCAGAGTGTGTCTGAGAAGTGGCAGTTAGCATCAGCACAGAGGGGCAGAGGGGCTCTGAGCTCGGCTCTTAGGTTTAGAGGAGTGGACGGCAACTTGGGGGCTAGATTTAAAAACTTGAGTGCACTCTTCTGAAGTGGACATCTGCCTATTATGTTCTACATGTGTTTGTTGGTGTACTCTTCACTACTGTAAAACACAACAGGTGCAATGACACTATCAAATATTAATGCCAGATTTTAGTTGGACTTTGGAAATTATAACATTTTCTCATTATTGAGCTTTTTCTTTTAATTGACATGTTGAAACTCCCTGATGCTGTTTTGGGTTATACCAAGGTAGGTATAATTTATGCTATGTTTAATCTGTTTGTTGACAATATTCTCTGGGGTAGGTCATCTGAGAACATCCGACAATCTTTTGCTTCTTTTTATGGATTACTTTGCCAGTTGAAATTCAATTTAAAACCAAAAACAAGCACCAAAATAAGTGACATCTGTCTGTTCCTCCACTCCATCTCTGTCCCCTGCTCACTCTTCCCACATTGAATTAACTGACACTCACTCCTTTTCTCTACCAATCGCTTTCCACATGCACACACACACAGACAGTGATAAAACTTAGGCTATGGTATTCTCCAAATGACCCATATGCTTCTCTTACTACATGAAACTTGAACACAGAGGGATCAATGAGCAAAGACAAACAAAATGACCATCAGTCGACCATGGGCAAGACTATGAAAATTCTTAGTCAGGAACAACCCTACGGTCTAGTAGTGAAATGTGTTTAAATATAAAATCTAACTTACTCTGGGGAAGATGGCAGCCAGAGAGCAGATTGTCAGGACGAGCAAGAGGACTTCTCCCACTGCAAAGGTGATGTAGTTTGCAATCAGCCTGTTCCACGACACATAAACACAGAAATATCAGTGGCTGCAGTCAACAAGTCCAGATGTCTGTGCTAAGTCATTCACATCTGCATGCAAAGAATACTGACACAAAAAAAAACAATACTCTGTTTGAGATTACTCCTGGCCTTATGAACTGACCAGGGGTCTATGAGTGCCTCCATAGCTGCAGTGAAGAGCAGGACGACACAGGAGCAGCAGAAGGCAGCTCCACTCTGTTTCTCCTTCTCCACAGAGTAACGAGTCTCCAGGTCTGGATCCACAAACCTCAGGGAGAGCCTGTTGGTGTGTTTCCCCTTCAAACTGATAAGACAAGAGAACCTCAGCACCAGAAACATATCACGCTACATCTTGCTATTACACCAAAGTCAGCAGTCTGCTATCCCTTCACACTGGCTTTTGCATTGTGTTCAATCTTACAAGTCCTCCAAACCATACAGGCTAATATGTTGTTTGTACCCTCAGTCATGACCTGAAGGAGCAGTTCCAAATACAGCGCCCTTATCATTATGTAAATGTAACAATCACTGTTGATGATTTTACTACAAAAGAACTTCTCCAAAGTTACCAAAAAACTCCCTGGCTACCCATTACATAGAAAACACAAAGGAAAATAAATTAATGTAAATGTCAGAAGTGAAGTAGTTACGAGGACGATTTAACTAGAAGTGACATATTAACGTTGGTTTCATAAAAATGTGATGCACGGAAATAAGTTGATGCAGGTCGACGGTGATCCATCTTGGATTTCACACGTTGATTTTTATTTTACGAATACAATTTTGAAGAATTTAGGGTCCAAAGAAACTCTTTAATTTTTTTTTTTTTTTTTTTTACATTTTAGCCATATTGTAACAAATAATTATTTTGACTTGGTGTCATAATTGGGCTCTGGTGTAGCACGTCTAAGTGATATAGTCTTATGCTGTACTTTATACTTTGCACGCACATCAAAGCCTATGAACAGTTTGAGAATATACAGCAATCACATTATGTGATGTGTGTTTAGCTCCACAACATCCCCGAATGCGTGGCAAGCCCTCGTTTGCATAAAGTTGCCTCATTTATCACCAAATTTGGTAAACATGTTGCTCTTATAATTCTAGGTGTTTCTCACACTGGCTTTCATTGGTATAAAAGAGGAAGATTTAATTCATATATAGTTAAAAAGCGGGGCTGTTCACTCACGCTTGGACTGTCTCTCTCTCCAGCAGAGCCTCGTTGAGCAGTTTGTTGAGCTCCTGTTCGTTCTCCTGAGCATCGATCACCCTTTCAGCCAGGTCCCGCAGCCGCAGCCTTCTCCGAGGGTTTGGGAAAGACGGATTAACCACCTGAGGTCCCAGAAAGAAACAAATGGAGAATGGAACACCCGCATATTCCATTTCTATATCTCATATTACTATTTCATTTGCATGTCAGCAATTATGTTACTCAGCTGGTTTGTCCTAACACTTAAATCTACAGCATCAACTTTCTCTGAAAATCCTCCAGTTCACCAACACCTTGCTTCATCATTTCATTTGCTGTGGATATTTTTATGATCCCCTGAGGGTAAAATTTAACTACCGAGCCCCAATTCCTCCGAGTGCATAATACACAGGGCCTGGGAAAGTTGGAAAAAGAACACAAGGGATGGGATTAAATATTTTAAATACAATATAAGTGTAACTATTCCCTTACAGTTGCAGTTTAAATTGGTAGTATTCTAAAAAAAAGTTATGATATGTGCATGCACGGTGAAACTGGAGAAGGAATGTGTTTCCAGTAATCTGTTTTAGAATACATTTAGAAAATAAAAGTAACCCTCCCAACACTGGTGCTAAATATTCACATCTAATGAAATAACTGTACTGACTAAACTCCTTTTTACTTTGTCACCCAGCACTGAACACATTACCACAGTCTGCTGTTTGATAATCCAAAAATAGTTATATACATCTTTTCCTAACTACTTTTCCTTGACCTTGATGGAAAACATCACATGCACATGCACAAACATTTGAAGGTTTTAGGAAAAGATATCCGGAGCCTGCCCTGATGTTATTGACATGGGTTGCCATGGTGAAAGTACAATGTTCTGTGCATTCTTCCCATGTTGTTTCATGCAGCTACATTAAAAGCTCCTTCAGTGACAATGTATTCATACCATGTGCTTGTTAACAGTCTATGTTAATGTTCATCATTTTATGTACTGTGCAATATCAGTATTACCTATGTGCAACACGGTGAGTTCCATTGTTACTATATTTTACTTTTAAGCCAGTGACTTTTTTGTTATATCTTACATTTTTCTTACTTATACTTCTTATCACTGCACAATACATTTGCTGTAGCAACCCAGCTGAGGGACACATCTTACCCTACGCTCCATATTTATTGACATAAATCTTTATTAGTGCGATTATATGAAATATTTTTAATGAAAGATCGGCAAAATAAGTTAGGACTTCAGATCAACTATTGTACTGCTTTTAAAGAATTGGACCATCAATCTTCATGGCTGCCACTCAGGTACTTACAGGTCATTCTACTCAGCTAGGACCATTCCATTGGACCACAGCCATATTCCAATGTAATCAATGTAATCAGCAAATGTAATGGCTACCCAAAGGGATAAACCCTTTTATGACTTTGACTGTATGATCTTTACACTAGTGCTGTCCTCGTGATAAACTTTCTATTTTTTTTTCTAGTATTGCTCGATGTTCCTTGAGAGATAACATTTTGACACAAATATGTGTGTCCTTACAAAGTACATGGTGGTATAAACTACTGATCAATTAGTTGTAGTTGTCGAATTACTGTAGCTGGTCACAGGTATCAGTATCAAAGTAGAACTCTATGGAAAATGAAGATTTACTTTACTTAGCAAGGGAGAAAGCAAAACCAAGCAATTTCACAGAATTTCAGTGATTTGGGTAAGAATTTCCACTTCTATAAAGCTGTTGTGACCAGGTCCTACATACAGTTTAAGCATCAGTATTTAAAGACATTTTGACAGTTGAACACTTATGAGTTGTAAAAGACATCCTGCTGCTTTTTGGGTGCCACCAGGGAGAGTCTTGTGTCAGTACATTCAGTGATCCTTTGGTTACCCTTGCATCCAGTTCTTCTGGTTCCTCCGGTGTGGTGCAGGCTGTGTTAACACTGCCGTTACACTCTGTGGTGTTGATCAACAGCGGGGAGTTTCCATTGGAAGAGGTAACTGACAGCTTCTAATGTGAAACAAGCACACAGGAAGTGATTAAAACAAAACGTTGACAGTCTTTGTTCCTTTTTACATTCCTGAAGATACTCATGTATTTTGACTGCTGAACATACAGTGTCTTACATTTTGAAATGATATTCAAATCTATAAGAAGTATTGGATTTTAAATGTAAAAACACATTTTATTGCTTTTTATTATACAAAATATCTACAGTGTGGGTGTGTGGCAGGTTTGACTCACTACAGCATTGATGCCATTCTTCCCCACAGGCCCTTTAGGAACAACCACTAGGTAGGTCTCGATGCCCCGCTCCCTCAGGTAGTCACAGCGGTCACCTCCGTTTCCTGGCTCCGCATCAAACTCCCCATGAAGACATTCCATGGTGCTTTGTGAGATGTGGACACGACTGGACCAGAGATACACAGGGGTCAAAGGTTAGACAGGTCATTGATCTACCAAATACCATGAAAGTGCTTCTGTAGATGTAGTATATTGTCCGCATATGCAATCAATCAAAATCCCATTTATGAATTTACAATCATATTTTATACAAAGCGATTAACTGCCACAAATGTAAGGTGGTAGATAATCCAAGTGAGCAATAAAGGATGGGTTGAAAGTAGTTTTAAACATTCTTATTTCAAAGCCAGGGATATCATTTAAAATGTGTTATAATGAAATAAACAGTGTTCCAACAGTGGATTGAAGCAACTTCATTTTTAAAAAACGTGTACTCCAGTACAATGCGTTCTTACCCTGGTATACCTCCAGCTTCCATTTTGTTGGCCACAGTAACGTCCGTGGACCAGACGTCGTACTGCCAGCGTTTCTGACCCAGCACTCCCCCCAGGACTGTTCCGCTGTGCACTCCCACTCGCATGTCAACATCTGTCTGGGTTTTCTCTCGGACGTACCTGTGGTCGGTTTAAAAAAAAGCAACTGCATTAAATAAAATGTTGCTGCTATCTTCTACTTTGGTTACAATCCTCAGTGTAGCTGTTTTTTGTTATAAAACGCATATCACGAAGACATTCTCAACCTATGGGGAAAAACTGTCTCTGATATAGCACCAATACTAACACAGGGACATCAAAACTCAAATAAATCTATTCATGAACATTTGTCTGGAGTTTGGCCAAAATGTTGCATCAGAATCAATTGAAGCTTAATGACCTCTCATTGTTCAATTCACTCTATTTCACAGATGTAGTCCACAGAAAGTCAATAACAGTGCATCAAAATGATCAATTCCACACCGAGGACCTAATGACTAACCCACTGCATCACATCAAATATAGCTGACACTGATCTTTACAACAGGCCAGCATCATCTGGAGTTATCTCAGGCAGCTTTCCCCAGCTGGTCCCTGTACTCACGAGATGGCCTCCACCATGGCCAGACCCATCATGATGGAGCAGGCGGCATGGTCGTCCCTGTAGTCCGGCAGCCCGCAAATACAGTAGTAGCAATCTCCCAGGATCTTAATCCTCAGCTGGTGATATTTCTGACAGGGAAGATGAGATTTATTTACAAATCCAACTAGGACACATTTTTAAACATGTATCTGTACATCTGCTGGTCTCTCTTACTCTGTTTAGACACTGCGGTCAAATTTGTTGAAGAAGTAAAAATACAATCAGCATTAATACTATTCTATTTCAAATAAATATAGTATATATGCAAATTCCTCTATATAGCAAATCTGGCAAGAAAAGCCTACTATATATGATATAAACAGATTATAAACAGAAAAAAGATTCTGCCTGGACACCAGGTTTAGAGAGAGAGATGGATCCAGAAATGTGCAGAGTACACTGGAATATCTACATCCTTACCCACCTTTCAACAACTCAAGAAATAAAGGTTAGCCTATCTAACATTTTTTATGTCTTTTATGGATACACAGATCAGGGAAGTCAGTACGATTGCTGTAAACATAAATACGCATGCTGTATGATGGATGGTGGGTTGTTGCTATGATCTACCATAAAGAACCATGTACCAACAGTCAGGAGGTGATTTCATTTACCATTTATGGTTCCATGCATACAAGTATATCTCTAGGCTAACTGTGACAATGCTTAATAATTTCAAACATAGCCCAACCCCAATTAATCACATAAAATGTAACATCAAATAAATGTGAAGTTTATGAGGTGTCAGTGTGAAACTCACTGCAGCCAGTTTGTCAAAGCGAGCAAAGAGCTCATTGAGCAGCTTGACCAGCTCCTGAGCGCTGCAGGACGACGACAGCTGTGTGAAGCCCACGATGTCTGCAAACAAAATACTGCATGACAACAAGAGACACACACAAGATGGCATATTAGTACTGATATCATGTCAGAAACACTATTCTCCATGTACATTTTCTCTGTTCCAAGTCATATTATTACAAATCATTCATCTGAATCCAAGGCAGGAGGCTACTTGAAGCAGGTTATCAACAGCCTTGCTAGTGAGGCCAGTATTTTCACTCCCACTCCCAGCATCTTGTGCATGGTGTTTGGACAGTTTGTCGCAGTGTTCTCGCTCAAACTTACTTCAACACAGTGACGAACAGCACTTGTTGGTAAAGGCAGCGTTCTCACTCCCTCTCCCTGAATTGTTGTAATTGTTATAATTTGCCCCGTATTTGCAGTACAGTTATTCAGTTACCAACTGAAGGACAGCCTTGTTGAGAGCAATTCTTTCAATCCTGCTTCAGGCATAAGACCCAGTTACAATCAAAGATGGTGGTGGTCCAAGCAGGGGCGCCAGATATAGGGAGCAGGAAGTGTTTCAATTTTTCAAATAATTTTATCAGTATTTTTTTCTACATGTTAACATATAAGACATGAAATGTGTTTTTGCTTAACATTAAACGTAGACAGCTTGACACGATGCAGCCCTTGCTGTGTTATAGTTCTCAGTTCAGCCTTGTGCGGGATTTCATTAAACATAGTCAGATTCAATCGAAGTACAGACAGACGAGTTTGTGTCAGAAACATGTATACCTTAACTTCCTTTGCATCAGACTCAATTGTGTGTGTGTGTGTGTGTGTGTGTGTGATTTTGGACCGACTTCCAAAATCGCTTATGTCAGCCCTGCCTCGGTCCGTTTCCTGTTATTGGGAATGGACCATAGTGTGCGCCACCTAGACTGAGAATGTTGTGTAACTTCCTGTGTACTTGCCTGACATGAAAACAGTTTGAAATTAGATAATTCTATAATGTTATTAGTTCATAATATTCTACCATTAAATTCCACCATAGCGGCATACCAGGAGCAAAACATCAAAGATTCAAGTTTCATATATTAACTTGGGGCTAAAAACTAACTTGTTCTGGTCAGACATACAGCAGCCTGAATAAAAGCCAACAGAGTTACCAAGTTACCTGACATTTTCATGTCTGTACATGTACATGGTGTTGAACTGCTGCATCTCTTTCTGACTGGGCTCCTTCTTCATGTCCTGAAGCATCTCATCAGCTATATGCTTGGGGAGGATGGAGAGTAACAGACGTTCCTGTATAGAAGACACAGAGAGAACAGTACAGCTACTGAAAAAGAGAACCTCCTTATCAGTAATTGCTTTAAGGGGCCACATGGTGGTGTAGTGGTTAGCACTCTTGCCTCACAGCAAGAGGGTCATCGGTTTGATCCCATCCTGCGGGAGTGGAGTTTGCATGTTTGCTTAGGTTTAATTGGTGACTGAGTCAGAGTGTATCCTGCGTTTGACTGGCGTCCTGTCCAGGGTGTACCCTGCCTCTCACCCAATGTCAGCTGGGATCGGCTCCAGCCCCCCCCCCCGACCCGGGTTCGGATAGGCGGTTAAGGATAATGAATGAAAAATTGCTAGATCTTGGTGAAAAGTTCACGCTGACTCTTGAGATCTGGATATGCACTGCTGTTGTCTGGCAGACGTCTGTGATGACCGTCTGCAGCTAATGACCTCAAAGGTATTCAAGTTCACGAACATATACAATAATATGTTCTGTTACATCTGCTGTACCAATGTGTTTACTCAGTGGTTATTTGCATGTAGAGCAAAGGAGTGAGATCAGTGGTAACTTGATGTTTGGTAAGCTGTATGTGTAGATACATGCTAGTGCCAGGTGTGAACAGACAGACAGAGTCAGAGCTGTCCACTTGTGGTCAAATCACCAAGGAATAATGCCAGATGTATAACCAGACTCTCTGGTTATTATAGCACCTTTGACACAGGAACTAGCTAGGCTCTGGAGTTAGCTGCTGTGGCAGCTCAAAGTCAGTCTGGATCTCACCTGATCCAACAGATGACTGGTTTAGAAGTTGACTCAACAATATGACATCTTATGAGGAAGCTTGCAATTGTATGTCTGATTTGAAGGTTTATTCTGTTATCAGAATACATGTTATTAGACAACATGCAAGTATATTCAACAGATCAGGTCTAGTTTATTACTATTTGACTGTTTTAATTATCGAAGTAGGCCTATTTTACAACACAAAAACTTGTGTTGGTCAAGTTGTTTCCCCAATGTCAGCTGACATTGGGGAAAAGGTGGGTACACCCTGGACAGGTTCACCAGACAATCAAACAGGCCTTTAGGCTGCTGCACAATTGTTATTGGGGGGGTCGGACAGTCTGCCCTTGAATTTATCATAGTTCAGCTCCAGCTCCGACTCTTCTTCGGCTGGTTGGTGGAGCTGGCAGGTGAGGGAGGGGCAGAGATGGACAGGTTTATTACAGCTAACAATGTCTAAAGAGGCTGGTTGCCATTATGACCACCTGCGACCGGATGTTGCTTGATTGGTTAGCAGCCTTTGTCTTCCAGCAGCCTGTTCCATTAGTATTCTGTAGTTTAATTAGTCCTCTGGTTGTTTCCCCCTTTATCAGTTCTTACAACACCTTCACTCTCTTCTATAGCTGTTTCTTGCTCCCTTGCTCTTTGTGGTTCCAACCATCTGTTCCATAAATAGTAGCAATGGAGAATGCCCAGTGGGCACAGATATGAGGAGAGAAGGGGAGTGGACTGCTGACACAGTACCAGGTCAAACAAACATAAGCCAACCAAGCCAACACACACGCACACACGCACATCTAAGTATGCTAGCATTTGCTCATGCTACTATACAAAAAGTGTGAATAAAACTTAGATTCTTGTAATAAATGTCTTCAATGAATGAGTTATTTTTATATTTCTATGTCCGAAGTTTGATTGTAAAAATGTATACTGGACACTTTGAGACAATACTGATACAGATCTTCTGTTCTGACTCAAGTATATATTCCCAAAAGTGAAGATGTTTACCTAAAGTACACATATAAACACCATACTTTGTCAGGAGCTCTGACCTGTTGTTGGCTCTGCTCCTCCAGGTTCAGTTTGACCTCCAGTGACTGTCTTGCTTCCAGAAAGGCCTTTCGATGCTTCCGGTCAGCCATGTAGTACGACATGACTCCCACAGTGATGGCACAAACATATATCACTATGTTGGCCAGCAGCTTGGAAACAAAAAAGAGTGCAAAAGTTAGAGCTCAATATTTAAGAAATTTAGCTGAGAAGGTGATATATTATGCATAATGCACCGTTTTTTTCCCAACATAAATATGTGTCCCTCGTGTTATGATTTTTCATTACGTAAATTTGCATGTACCCACTATTGGAAATAGAAACAATGTCACCATCTGGGAGTCCATCTCATAACCTCTGTGCCGTTTTTGCATCCAACCAGGGTCATTTTTGAAAAATGAAAAGTTACTTTTCGATATAAGATTGTTCAATTACTGTTTTGGCCTTGTTTTTTCTTTTGCTATTATATTTAGTTTGGACTGCATCTGAGTTGGTTAATGCTATTATCAGGCTTTTCCACAGGCCAGTAATAACACCAGTGTGCCCAGAGACCCAAAGAGCATTACAAAAGACATCCCCTCTCTCTCTCCTGCTACATCTATTGGGAAAATGTGTAATGTTAGTCAACCTTGCCCCTGTATATACATATATAGTATTATAAAAATAAAAAAAAACTCAAAGTTTTTTTAAATCAATTTCTTCCTCCATCAAGCAACTACCCCATACCCCATAGACACTAATGTCTAAGACCAGAAATGCATGGATGAAATCAGCAACTGACAGTTTTCTAACCTGATGGGATTGGGATGAGCTAATTGTTGTAGTGTAAAACACAAACATACACATGGGATGCATGTTCTATCGCTTATTGGATGGCTCAACAATCCTCACTTGAAGCGGAAGAGTGCACCGTCTTAATGACCGTCTCAAGCTTGCTGAGAAGCAAGAATTGAGGAGAGATCCCTGAGAAGCTATGAGCAAGGATACACAAGAGCAGTCTTTACAGAAGTCTTTTCCCTGGCTGACATGCCCTCTTATTGGATATCAGTTACTGATTAGAAGCTGCAGCTGATTAAACTGATCTAATACAACACAACATCGCTGCAGATTCATACCGGAGTGAAGACAGATCACAGATTAAATTCCGAAATTTGCTTTATCTTCTGATCCACCATTTAAAAACCATCTGTGTTAGTGGTAGGTAACAACTTTCTGCTCTTAAAAGACATCAAAAGAAATATAATTCTAATAAATTACTAGAAAGCTTTTTTTCCTTTAATGATCTGTTATTTCCCCCATTAACCTTTTATTATAGTGAATATATAGATTTCTAAAGAGCAGGAGAGTCTGTCAGCTGTCACATGGTTTACATTTAGTTACATGTAAAGCTGATCATTCCTGACTTTCAGATTAAATGAAGCCACATAATTTCAATTTTCCCTGAAATATTTAGCCTAATTAATAATTTCCAGTTGTCAAAGGACACCATAATCATAATCTGGGATATTAAATAACGTATTGATAGCCAGGATATATACAGATTAAAATAATAAATAAATAATATGAACACTTTCAGTAGAAATGGTCCCTGTATCTCTGAGCAGGATACAGTTACCAGTGTATACAGAATGCAGGTTGATTCTCATGTGCAGGTGTTTGTTAAACAGTAACTGGCTTCAGAGAGAAAGCACTGATAACTGTGTGCAGCCTTTATTGTATTGGTACAGTAATCCACTGCCACCACCAATGGACATGAACGTCACTTCCCTTGATGCTTCAGAGGAAAGGGCATCTCATTTCTGAAAACTTTTCTGGGTCCTGGCTTCTCACCATGCATCTCCAGTTGGAAGGACTTAGATGCAGTTAATTAAGTTGCCCAGGATGACATGAAGCATTTGCTCCAAGAAATCAGATCACGAACACGAGCAAAACAGCCATTTCTACTGCAGAGTTCAAAGGGTTAACAGGAAACTAGGGATGGCCCTGCAGTCTGACACAGACAGAGAGGTGAGAGCAGGACTATTTGTAAAATGGGGCAATTGTAACCCTTCGATTCCTCCAATCAAAAACAAGCTAAAGTGATGACACTTACTCTATACATGCTGGGCAGGCATCTCAGCAGAGGTTTCATAAAAATAAATCTGATGTTTAAAAAAAAATTATATTTGGGATTTACAATATTTTCCTTTAGCTGTTTTAGCAAATTTAAACTTGCATCAATTACTTTGCAGTCTCCCACACAAAAACAGAGTTTAATTACAGATTTTAAGGATAAAGCTCAAGCGCTTGTGTCTTTTTAAAGTAGTAACCTTGTATCGCCAGGAAAGCCAACAATGAGCCATCACTTTCAGACACATACACAGGTCATTCTCAGTGTCTGCATGCTTCTGATTGGTGCATTGCTCATAAGCTCTTTTTGAGATCTTTGTCTCTACAAACTATACTATTACTAATATACTATTACTAATATGCTCTTCATGTACTGTATGTAGAGCGTGCCGATATGGTAATTAAAATATAAATTAAAAAAAAACTTTTATTTAACTTTTCATGAAAACAATCCCCAAATATGTATCATGATCCACAAATGGTTGTGGTAACTTGGGAAGTATGCTGTTCGGAGGCATACTGTCCACATGCTGGTCATACGATGCACCGTCAAATTCATGTATGGCTGCATGGTTCGCTTGACCACAAGTCTATTATGGATAACAATTTAAACATCCTCCAGCAGCTTTGAGATGTTGTTACCTGTACTATTGTACATATGAGGCAGGGCAACTTCAGCAAATACTTGGAAGCTGGTATCCAGGGTAGATTGTTCTTAGAATTTGGATAAAGTTAGACTTCATAACTGTGTACATGGGCACCATATCTGCACACATGTCATGTCTTTCCACCAGGCCTCCTTCTTGTCATATGGGATATGATGGGAGAAATGATGCTGCCGAAAGTGACGTAGTGGTCTGATATTGGCCTACAGCATCTTTGAACCTACAGATTTTTAAACTTTGTAAGATTCCTTATTTGTATTAGTCCCACAATGTGGAAATTCAACTTCTGCATTTCATCCATCCTTTTTTGACAAACACACCATGCTAAGGGGCATGTAATATCATTTTTTTCCTTTTTTAAATGGCAATTTGCACACAGTGCTGTTACAGAACAAGCCAATGAACACATTCAAACATCTGTGCAGCTGCGAGTTGATAATCTGATTGAAAGCTAGATGTGTTTATTTTATGGCTTTTGTATTTTGGGTAATATTGAATATATATTTAATGTAGATCCTAACCTTTTAAAGACATGGTATAGAAAAAGCACTGAAGTATTCATACTTTTTATAACCTTCCTTTGCACTCTTACCTGTCTGCCAAGAGCTGCCCCCTGGATGTCCTCCTGCTGCTGCTGGGCTATAGTGACGCCCAGAACCAGGGTGTGGACCCCGCAGGATACAGTAGTGATGAGCACAATAGGTGTCAGTCTCAAAGGCAGAGTCAGGAAAAAGGAAAAGCTGAAAAAAGCCTGCCATCCAACTGTGTCACTGGCCTGGTGGAAGCGAGCATAGTTCAGACCCAGGTAGCAGAATATCTGAGCTGCTATGAGCACCCATAGGGCATAGGGCACCACCCGTCTCGAGATGCGGTCTGGCAGCAACCCGAAGCAGCACAGCAGGTAGAGGATAATATCTGCTGCCAGTCCCACTGATGCCACCAAAACAGAAGCCAGCTTGTCAGTTGTGTAGACCACTGCACACATGACGATGATGTAGCTGTCAAAGAGGGCTGCAAACACGACGAGCACCAACAGGGTTTCATGTCTCTGCCGTCTAAAGTAGGTCTGGTAGAGGTTCTCCAGAGACTCGGGCGCGAAAGTGAGGCGCATGAAACGTGGAAGGCAGAGGCAACATCCTGAGCTTCGAACTGTGACCTCGTGTGTTTGCCCGACGGCCTGCCCAGGGTCAGACGGAAGCGTTACAGAGCAGTCCGCTGAATACTCTGCTGAGTACTCCGGCTCAGAAAAGGCTCGGTTCCGAGGCATGGTGCACACTCAAAACTTCTACTTCCTGCTTTTCATTTAATTAAAAACCAGAGGAGCTGCTTGTTGTCCCACAGGAGAGTGACAACCTCTTCCCCCTGGGAGCCCAAATATGTGGCATTGATCACAGAAGATTGTTGATTGTCAGCACCAGTGCACAGGAGAGATGTATCCTTACATAACTGTGTCTGTGGTCACTCCATCCAATGCTGTCATTTGACTCAGTAAGTCCTGTGTCATATGCCAAGATCGAGCACGCCTACTCGTTTTCAGCACTGTGATCCAAAGAATGTGCACCTCTGTTTCCTCATCATGCTGTACAAATGTGACAGTTTCACCTACTCCTTTCCAACTTTGTACTCCACAGCTGTCTACCATGTCGTGGTTGTTGAATTCATTAACACTGGATCAAATACGTTAATGTTTGTATGACTCCTTTTTCTCCATCATTCTTCTGGATTGGACACCTTTTTCCATTTTGGCCTTCCATCGTCCCTCCTCAGATAGCCTGAATAAAAATCAACAAATGAAGAAGAAATACACCACAGCTTAGTCTGATGACACACAGAGGCATTTGACTCAGCATTAACTGAGTGAGCGTTGGATGATCAGGGTCGGTATAGTACAGCCTAATACCTGCACCTGACAGCTAATTGGCCGCTGTCTAGTCTGCAGACACAAAGTCACGCCAACATCCATGTCAAAATCTAGCGTTATATTACTGATTTTCTGCTCCTGTCATGTGACTGGCAGCAGGCATAATGAAACATGTTAATGCCGAACATTTGAAGTAGGTTAGTCGTATTAATGTCGATTTGTTTTGATTTTTTTTAAAAACTCCTTAAATTGACAGATTTGGGCGTTAGGATCTCTCCATGCTAGAATCAGGCTCTCTGTTGTAGGCCTACCTAGCTACATGTTGCGCTCTGTCAAATACCCAGGATGTGATAACACATTCAAAACATTACGTCCAGGCTGTCCAAAGACATGTACACTGTCACAATATCAACAATGTCAACGCTGTAAATTGTTTGAGCGCTCGTAGGTGATACAGATGAGCAATGTCCCTGATGTAATCACCCAAATCTAACGTTGCTGTTAAATGGATGCTTTGGCGTTTCGAAGCTCAACTATGTATACTTCTCTGATTATGATTTTCACATCGATTATCTGCTCTCCTGATGTGTAAATTACATTCACCTGCTAAACTGTGAGCTAATAATTTGTCCCCATTCTTCCAGATGCTGTGAATGTTATCTATACTGTTGCTTCCGCTTACCGTGTGTACAGCCAGATTTCGTCTCTTTCAGTGCCAACGTTATTCCCTTTGGGCAGATACGCGTGCTCTCAGCAGCCGAGTTTACGTAGCCTATATATTAAACCTGACTAAAAAAAATAAATAATAAAAAAAAGCACATGGAAACTCGCTTCGACGGGTACACTTAACCTCGCTTCTGTCTATGTGTTTTCCGCAAAAGAAGCATCTTTACAGTCAAGCTACACGCATTGAAATCCATATTTCCAGTCCCTTTCAAAATAAAACATATTTGCAAACGTGCATTTGAACAGTCTATGATTTTAACCCTTTTTAGTAACGTGGAATGAGCATACGCATATTCATTTGGAGTATTTAAATATCAGACTGTAAATTTCACTTACACTTTTTAATGTAATTATTTGTTACAAAATATAACCTCATTGATATGCTTACTCTCAGGCTCCTTTGAGACCTATGTTTGAGACACACAGTGATCCCATTCCTTATCATCACAATTTGTTTTCAAATAAACGAATTCTGATGGACTTAAACTGTGCTTAATCTATGTTCTGGAAACTGATATTTGATCGGACCAGATGGATGGACACACAAGTGTCCTCTAGTAACGCTTGAGTCAAGATTTGGGTTCTTATGCCATCTCAGCCCAGGACTGTAGAAGCTACAATCCCATAGACTTAGTATTCTCTAATAAGTTTCTTTCACATCATTTCATAATGTGTTGTCACTGTGAAGGTACGATCAAGGCACAAAGCATGCTGGTGATAAAATGCAGTGGAAATTCAACATGCTTTTATTTTGAAGGTAAATATCGAAAACCTTCAGGCTATTTACTCCAGAGTTTTCTGGCGAGCTTGACGCGGCCACCTCTGCATGTCCACATTTTTACCCTAGCATACCCGCCCCCCTTAACCAACACCGCCTCCTTACCTTGTTTCTCCCGGAGACGAGAACAAGAGGCGTTCGCTGCACAAGATACTCACTCTACCGTGTGATACGGGGAAGTTAGCGGAGCTACAAAAGGGCTTTAGTTTTTGAGATATCCCTTAGCTGAGGAAGAGCAAAGCCCAAGAATGCTTCTTTCATAGATTTATTATGTCTAGTTTTCAAATGGATAGTTGTCCAAAAATATTTTGTTGCAAAGTATGCCAGCTATAATTAAAAAATTAGACAGTTTTTCTTTAATATTATCATAAATCAGGTTATTTGACAATTCACCACTGAGACCAGCCCTGAAGCAGTAACCAGTGTAACCAGCACTAAAATGTAATGTAACATAATATTGTAATATATATAACAATAAGCAGTTCTTGATTTTTCTAAATACATTCTCACTCTCATATTTTCTTTACATTTATTATTAATATTTAATAATAATAACATATAATAATGTTATATACAATAATAACATAAATTAGATTATACCTAATAAGTAGATGATACTATGAGCCAACAGGCTACATGACACAATATGTTCACATGAAAAGTTTGAAAGAATTGGAAAAATTAAATATTAGTCAATATTTGCATTTGCTTCTTATAGACTTGTGTTTTTTTTCCAACTTATATGATTTACCTCATTTTCCATGATACATTAAATAACCCAATCTTGATATGAAATGCTATATTGTATGATACATATCATGGAAATATCATATCAGCGATATCCTTTATCAGTTTGTAACATCTTCTGTTTCTAATAAATGGAAAATGTGCAAAGTGCTGGATGTCCAATCACTGTAGATGGTAAATGTACTTAATTGATGAAATAAAATTCTCAGTGTGTGCTATATTGACAGAGAAGAATTACTCCTGCTCGTAGAGCCTTGCTGTCTGTGCCTACTTGTAACAGGATGCTTTACGCACTAGCATCTTTCCAAGCTCACCACCGTCTTTCTCTGAAATGCAGGCTGAGCAGCAGTTCTCACTCCCTCTTTTGAGGCTGACCATAAAATGAGCAAATTATCAAAATAAATTGACAAAAAATGATCCTGCTGGTCTTGGTTGTCCTTTCCAGTTTATCTTTGGCTTCCAGAAAAAAAGTCTCCAGCATGTCTCTGTCCAAGTGAGGAGTAAAACTCTCAAGTATCGTCCATCACACAGGCTTTTTGGGGGTGTTGTTGAAGACAGCATCCAACAAAAAACAGCCCACGCCAGCATTCATTGGAGCAGAACATTTTCATTTCCATTGGTATGAGAGGGTAATTTAAGGCTCGAGCAATCTTTGTTTGCTCTCAGCCATACAGGGTACGTCTTAAATAGATATGCCTGAATATTCAAGTCAGCCAAAACACTGTAAAACGTCTTGTCTTCCATAACTTCTTCTGCACTAATATTTCTGGTTTGTCATATGTTGCGACTTCGTATTACATTAAATAGAACAAGGTCATTTTTGAGCGACTTTGCACCATGCAGCTACCAAATCTGAGATAGCACTTGTAGTTCTTTCTGACCCCTTACTATACTTTATCACAGACTGAATATATGGGGCCTTCATGGTTCCTAAAAGTCTCCATGTGTCACATGCAACAATTCCCGTGGAGCAGTGCTACCTGGAGTTTTCTCCAAAGCCTCAAGTAAGGCTGCTACATTTATTTTGAAAGCATGCTCATATGAACCACAACCATGTAAAAACATACCCAGGACAGAACTCACTGAAAAGAGCTTCAGAGCTACCCAACAGCCACATTTTTATATTAGTCTGGATGCTTGGTTTCCTAATGAGCTATGGCAACATTAAAGATGGACACCACTCAGTTGCAATTACCTTTGCCAGCCACTAACCTTTGGTTAGTTTTAGAACTACATCTAGTTTTAATCAGGGCCTATGCTAAACTCATTCCATCTTTGCGTTTACTTTAAGCAAGTACATAACCAAAAAGTTGAGACTTTCCTTAGTACCTACATTTTTCCCCTTCAATACACTGGGAACAGACTTGCTATTCTAGAAGCACATATGCCTTGTTCTTAACAGACCCCACAAGAATATCTAGGGGTCCTCTTTATGGGATTAGTCTCTAGCCACCACAGGGAGGGGACCTTATCTTGAAGAGGAGAGGAGATCCACAAGAAAAGAATCAGTATGTTTTTTTTATTTGGTAGATAGTTAGCAGGTTAGCATAGTTCCCCTAATATGAGTAATACAGAGTCTATTCAAAGTTAAAGAAGAACAAAAATGTCAACATACAGCCAACGCCCCTTGAAGAAGTAAAAAACTAAGGGGGCCAGATGTCACCAAAGTACAATGTGTAATAAAGAAGGAATAGCTCTCTGTGAGTCTGTCCAGCAGTGATATGTCGACTAGAGGGACATACTGCTGTTTCACAATGTCCTCCTCTACACCTCCTTCTCATGTTACTCATCAAAATTCCCCAGTTTATCAGCTCAGCCTTGATACACAACAGGTAAAGGCTTATACTTGTAATGTAAAAAATAAAAAAAAATCATCATAATTTTCTGACAATATTATTATACTAGCATGCTATTACATGAATATATGGTGATTAAGTGAATGAGTACAAGGTTAAATGAATATATGAATGAATGAGAATGTAACCATGAGTATGTAGTAAACAACTTCAAACCTCAACATGTCTAAATGAAAATGGTCTTAATGAGCACCCACAAGTATCCCCTTTACATACAGTACATGCCAATATACAAATCATATTATCCCATAAATTGCTGCATTAATTCTATCTCCCCCAAAAAATCCAATGCTGCTGTGAAAAACAAAATTAAAACAAAAAGCAATGACTTGCAAATCTTTTACAACTGACATTCAGTTGAACAGTAGAGGAACGATCCCTACTCTGTTACTCTCTCTGGGCATTCTTCCTTCTTTCTCTGTTAAAGATTTTATTCTTTACTCTTGCTCTAATGTGGTAAGAATCTCTGGACAAGTTCTTCTATGACAGATGCTCCACAAAACATTAATAATTGATCACAAATCCTTCCCCAGATTGTGTATCTCATCCAGGACAAAGTCCATGTCCTCCCTACTGACTTGAGGGCTGATGATAATCATCCTGAAAAAGTTGGGCTTGTCAAGATGGATCTGGTAGCCGACCAACATACTGCCTTTCCTCATCATGCGTTCTTTCACCAACGGTGCCACCTACAGGAGAAGGCAAGTTACTGTCATACACAGTGTTCATGATGGAAGTTCATTCATTGCTCTTCAGTGAGTTGTTACTTACAGCATGGAGTTTTTTCCAGAGTTCAGGGCCATCTGGAAGATTCTTCAGACTTGGTGGAATGTACCAAAAGCAAACATTTGCATATTCAGGCTGTAGGAGGATAAGTTCAAACCATGAAATCACAAACATCAAGGCGTAACTGTTTACATAAATATATTACAAACTATATGACAATACTTTGATGATGAGCTGTGATTGTGATATAATTTTCTATGTGTGTGTGTGTGTGTGAAATTATGGATAAACTTACTTCCATCAACAGATTGAACTCCTCTCTTTTCTTGATCTCTTGTGCAAGATACCTGAAAAAAAAAAAAACACAAATTAGGGTTAAGGCAAGGCAAGTTTATTTGTATAGCACAATTCAACAGTGCACACAATGCTTTACAACAAACATGGAAAACATTTAAAGTATAAAAGCAATAAAATCAACATAGAGAAATACATTAAGATTTAAATTAAAGTAAAAGCAATAATACCAACATAGAGAAACACATTTAAGACTAAAGTCAAATTAAGTGTAAAGTAAAATTAAAGCTACAGTGCAGTGAGATATCATTAAAAAAAAACACCTCTCAAATTAGATTTACTTAAAGGCAGCTGCAAACAGGAAAGTCTTCAGCTGTGATTTAAAAGAGCTGAGAGTTGCAGCAGACCTGCAGCTTTCTGGGAGTTTGTTCCAGATATGTGGAGCATTAAAACTGAACGCTGCTTCTCCTTGTTTAGTCTTGACTCTAGGGCAGAAAGCAGGCCTGTCCCAGACGACCTGAGAGGTCTCAGGTGTTCACAACGTAGCAGCAGGTCAGAAATGTATTTCGGCCCTAAACCATTCAGTGCTTTATAAACCAACAGCAGTATTTTATAGTCAATTTATCAGTGAAGTACGTGTATTTATGTTATGTTTGTAACATTTTATAAGGTAAGATTAATGCTCATAGAAGAGTTTTGTTTGTTGTATGGGGCCCTGCTACTGTTAGTTAAAAATAAAGCTGCCATTTTTGCTGAAATGCCGAAATTGTGATGGGTCTTCTTGGGAGTGGGACAATTAGGAGACCTTCTCGTGTACAACCTCTGGGGGGTTGTAACATTACTAGAATATAAACACAAAATACTGTATTAACAAAAAGCAAAAAGGATACCAGAAGTTAAACATTTAAAAAAACTAAGTCAGCAAAGTGGCTTCATAGTGGCTATGGTCTATATCCCTAATATAATAGTTAAAAAAATTATACATAGAGGCCAAAAGGAAAGTCAAGCCAATATAAGTTAAATCAGCAAAAACAGACCTTTTGGTAGACCTGATAGAAACAAAAATAGTGGCTTGAAAATGCAGAAAAGCTATCCAACCTACTGTAGCCCTGTCTCCTGTTTCTCTGTAAGCCTGTGTTTTGCTTTGTGTCCCACTAGATGGCGCCACTGTGTCACAAATAGGATCTTGTTTCAGTGCAGCTTTAATGCAGAGATGGAAAGTGTGCCGAGCCCACCTGACGCTCTGCACATCCATCCAATAACTTTAATGCCTGTTTCCTCTGACTGACCTGGCCATGGCGAGGGCTCTGTCCACCCTCTGCTCCAGCTCTCTGGTTCCCAAAGCCTTCCACATAAGCCAGAACTTAAAGCCATCTGGCTTCCTGCTGCACTGGACGGACTTGTCTCCTGTGTCGTAGCTAGTGTCATAGAACTTATCCTGCTGGAAGAGGTAGGAGGCCTGAGCCGAGTGGCAGCGCTTGAGTAGGCTCTGAGGAAGCACAATGACAAGAATGGTGTATACAGCAATTACACTTGACTTCAAAACTCAATTAATTTAGTTATATTTTTAATTTAATTCTGCCTTTGACACCACAAAGAGAGAAAAATGGAGGATATCTGTCCTTCATTTAGCTGACATCTTTGTTGTTAGTTCTTAGTCCTACATTGCTTTTATTTACATTTACAAATTGGATGATAAGTGATCTTCTCTTACCGTATTATCCCTGACCAGGAAAGCTGAGCACTGCAGACATGCCATGAGCATTTTGTGGGGGTTCCAGGCCACAGAGTTGGCTCTTATCAGTCACAAGCAACACAGAGTAGAGAAGGCATCCAGTCATTGTGCTATCACTAAAAAAAGGCATCTAAACATTCCACAAATATTGGAATATTGTTTTGATGTTATCAAACTGATCACCTATTGATGCCCTTCACCAAGTGTTTATGCATTTTAGACACCAGAACTGATCCTCCCCAGCAGGCCTGTGGAACAGGGAAGAGAAAACATCTTTACGTTTAGCGGGACATGATTTATGGAGATGAAGCAACACAATTATTGCTTAACTCACTCACATCAACATGTAACCACAGGTTGTACTTTTC
>CAFUXE010000078.1:34973-50828 GCA_903364295.1 Serranus cabrilla
CATCTATCCATCCATCCATCCATCCATCCATCCATCCATCCATCCATCCATCCATCCATCCAAGGGCCACCTGTTTGACACCTTTTTTTCACAGACTGAAGTAACTAATTGAGCTCTACACTGCTATTATTATATTATTATTTTTCATTTGTAACCAACTACAGTTATTCTCAATTGCATGCTCTATTATGTTTCATCATGCCCTGTAAAGCTGACCTCCTGTGATGTGAGGATGACCAGTCGTACAGCAGCAGAGACGCCAACTTCTTTAATGTCAGGACAGTAATGGAACCTGGCTAAGTTCACAGCATACATGTTGGACATTGAGCCACCTGAAAGGAAAACAGCACATAGTGTTCAAACAAAGGTGCACTGATGCTCAGTGGATGAAATGATTAGCAGACAAGAAAACAAAGGTTGTCATGGCAACATATGTCTAAATATTAGCATATGTCAGAGATCGTACCAGCATTGAAGATTCCGTCCCCTCCTTCCTCCCATCCGATCATCTCCGCTATCTTCCTAAGCACAGCATCCTCCACCAGAGTAAAGACTGGAGCCACCTCATATGTGTACCTGAAAGGCAGATATTCACAGATTTGCATGGTTTGGTTTAACACATTGACCACAATGACTAACTGCATATGACAATGAATTGTGACTCACATACTGGGCTTGAGGGCCTCTGTAATGAAGCTTGCCACCAATGAATAGGGCTCCATCCCTGCATACAGCTGGTTGAAGAAACGAGGATGGGCTACAAAGGGGATAAAGAATAGACTTTCATTTGGGCATGCTGCAGTCCAACATC
Source organism: Serranus cabrilla (assembly GCA_903364295.1). NCBI lineage: Eukaryota > Metazoa > Chordata > Actinopteri > Perciformes > Serranidae > Serranus > Serranus cabrilla. The sequence goes on from CAFUXE010000078.1 coordinate 35,785, forward strand.
TTTGAATGTATTTCGGCTGCTTGATTATTTATAAAAGATGGTGAGTGTCAGATTTTTTTTGCACAAAAAAAGCAGGATTCATGGCTTGCTTCTGAGAGGGAAGGTAGTCAAAGGGTCATTAAAAATCCCTCACAAGACAAAGACAATATTACGTTTAACATATATTACATTTGCAAAGGAGACATCTGTGTTTGACTCTTTGAACAGTATTTCATTAAAGTTAAAAGACTTACTGGTTTTGACGCTGTATCTAATGGCATCTCTGCAGTGCTGCAGGATCTTGGAATCAGACTCTCCTCCGTCTCTCAGCTCAAGGTCCAACAACTCCTTCAGCTGCTTGGGTGAGTGCCACTCACAGACCTGGTCAGCAGGGACAATCATCCCACTGTCAGGGTCAACTTTAGTTGTCGGACTGATAACTGTAGAGGAGTGAATATTTTACCTTTTCTGTGACATCAGTAGCTTTTTTCACTGCTTCATCCATAATCATTTCCAGGGCTTGGTTTATGAAGACCTCATGAAGGGCATCATGGCTTTCACTGGGATTTACAGCTTCAGCTGGAAAAGAAAAGACATTTTTTTTTTTTTTTAGCAATGTTAATAATTACACCTTTTGTAAATACATAGTATACAATTTATAATATGAAGACAGGGACATGGTTTTCTGAAGTGTGGTAACATAAATGAATGCATTAATGAAAAAAGGTTTAGGCGTTGTCTGAATGCTGTGTCATATGAAAAATATGAAGCATTGGAGGTTCAGCTGTATTGTGGCTTCTCAACAAGGTTAAACAAAACATTGTATAGTGGCATATTAGAACATATTAATAGTCACATTTAAATGCTCAACATATTGCAACAAATTAAGCTCAGCTGACAGCTTTAGTTACCGTATAGGTCAAGATCTAAAAGGAAAAATATCAATATAAAGTTATTTTGTATTTTTATGAATCAAACTACATGGCAAGGCAAGTTTATTTATAGAGCACAATTCTGCATGATGAGTACTAAAACTAATGTTAAAGTACATTTTGATGCTGATACTTTTCTGTACTTAAGTAAGGTTTTAATGCAGGACTTTAACTTATTTTACTGAAATAAGGGATCTGATTACTTCTTCCACCTTCCACTGCAGACCACATGGGGAGAACAGTCCAAACTGAGCTCTCAACATTTAAATAATGAACTTGCCTTTCTAAGTTCGCCTGTCCTAATTAGGGTTATAGTTTATTAAGCAGCTTTTTTTGAGTAGCAGAACTCATGTCATATTGGGCCAGATGGATAGCAGCTCTCTTTGCTGACTATGAAATAAATAATACTGAAGAATGATGAAAAATATTATATGCATTCTTATGGATAGAATGTTAAATTTTAATTTTGTTGAAATATTCCATCAAACTACCATTGTCTTGGCTGCCTTGATATTATATGCAATTAAAGGTTTATACAGATATGATGGGTTTGACTATTTTTTACCTAAGGTGAGGAAAATCTCATATAATATCTATAATATTACATCCTCTACAGACCTGTCTCATGTATATTTTGTATCTAAAATTGCTCTAATTTAGCGTTTTACGATTATTGGAATTACCGCTAATGCTATGCTTTTGCTTGTAAATGAAAATTAGGTGAATAATAATATAAATCCCACCACTACTACTACTACTACTATTAATAATAATATATCAGACTTATACAGCACTTTTCAAAATTCTCTCTCCTTACCATTCAAGTGTTTCTCCATGGTTGTTCTCAGCTGCAATGTTGTTGCATTCCGTCCTTGCAGTGCATTGCACACATACACTGAAATGTCTGTATATAATTAAGAAAGTCTCTCCTGATGTCATGGAATTTCCCATCATTGGCTTTTTATGCCCACCTAACATGTTTGATCATGCAAAAAATTATCAAGCATTAACTGACTACTTTTGGACTCTATTTGACTCATCAAACAGGTTACCTCCAGTGTACCATGACTGTTTTACAAACATTCCCAAAGATTTAAGAGGGTGTAGCCGACCGTTAATGGTCATTTTAATGGTGAGCCAACAGCTGACAATCAAGTCACTTTTCAGTGTAAAGAACCCTTCTGAATACATACACTCAAAATGAAGCTTGGCCAAACAAAGTCAGATTTTGTCAAGTCAGTTTCAGTAACGGATACCAAAAACACAAATCACACATTTTACAATCTTTAGAATTCACTATGTGACACCTCCTGTCTTTAGACCCTTAATGGAGAAACACTGTACTTAAGTCACTCTGCTTGTTATGCCCTGTTGACCTAGTGGTGCTGGATTACGGTGAAAAGTCATGTCAAAAACTGACTGTAAATCACCCTCTGGTTTCGTGATTTTCTTTAGATATTGTGAAGGCATGCAGTTTGTAAAGAACATTTTGTCTTAGGACACCAAACCAGCTATTTCATCAGACCAACGGCTGCACCCATTTCTGTTCCTAAGAATAAGGAGAAGTTCGGCTGAAGCCTGGGGGGTGCATTTAAAAATGTTCTGCTCTTGATACATGACATTTGGATGAAAGGCTTGATGATAAATCAAAGCAAATTCATTAGAATTATTGCAACAGGAATGTCAGAAGTCATGGCTACAGTCGTCAAAAACAATGGTTATGCAAGCACTGGTAGTTTTAGCATATGACAAACTGCTCCTACTTGTTCTTTCTGTGCAGTACACCCATAATGGCACCTGGGGGCGTGTCTGCTAGTTTAATCATGAAGACTGTATGTACTGCCTCTATATACATGTGTAATCAACATCATGGGGAACGGTTGTTTGTATCGACTGCTGTTTTATTCTAAATGTCATAAATGACAGAGAAAAAAACTCAAGAAAGCCTGAATGCAAAATCGAAAAAGTATCCTGCTCTCAAATGGGAAATCCCTGTCTTGAATAAAGATAGTAAAGTACAGTAATTGTTTAGATGTTTTAAAGAATAATAAACAACCCTGATTTCCATTTTTTTTGCAAATTCTTTGTGATCTACATTCAATCAAAATACAGTACAAAAACAAAATATCTAATACTCAAACTGCAATTCCCAAATGCACAGTCTGTCTGCTGTTGGTATATTTTCTATGATGTGTGTTCTGCTCCATGTGTGTTTGTTCTTGGCTCTTAATCCCCTTGATGATAACCTCATTAATCCTTCCCTCTGCGGATGAGACGGAGAGTCAGTTTTTTGACATTGTCAAGCTTTTGATGCATTAAAATTAAGAGCTTAGAGTGTTAATGGATGGTGTTGTCTACCAAACAGGACACAAAGTATTCTGATTATGGTCAGAATGACCGGGGTCATCCATTAGTCACCCAAACTCTGGAGTCAGGAGAGGAAGGGAGGGAAGAATGAATGGACAGATGGGTTTATGGGAGTTTTGTTCTTTGCCCCTGACTTTCTCTTTCTCTTTCACTTCAACTTTAGATTTTTAGCAAGTATGACGCATTTGATTGCTGTTACTGCACATCATGGTTTCTGTAAATACTTTTTGTAAATAATTCACAGGAGGATTTTGACAATTTTGAACCTGAAGGTGATGAAGTTGTATACCCTTACATCAATCTAAGGTGAGTTACAGAACCTTTGTGACTACAGTACACTGATGAACATTTTTACATGAATGATGTAGTATGGAGACTAAAATATTTTATGAACCTTCAGCCACCATCTTAAATGACAGTGGTGAAGCAAAACAAAGCTACCAAATGTTACTTCACAAAAAAAGTATGAATTAGTGGCTTGAATTTGTAAGTGATTATTATATTATTCAGCTTATATGGTGAAAATAATAAATTGAAACTTAAAGTAAGCAGCGTTGACCCCAAAAAGTGTTAAAATAAGATGAAGGTAGAACAATGTTAAAGCTGTACTAAATTATTTTTTACACCAACATTTGTCATATTATATTGTGGTATGCATATCTGCTTCTGGTTTTGTTGTATGATGACAATGGCATATTATTCACAATGCCTGCAAGACTCACCAAGGATAGATGTCATCCATACAGATGATTTTCATCGGTATTGATAAGTGTCAAACGAATAGCATACTAATGCACAGTACCTTCACCATGTACCTGCTACAGCTAAAGTGTTCTTGGGCAAGATGTAGCAAATGTAGCACATTTTGCACAAATTTTCAGACATTTTACACGACAAGACAGCTAATTTGAGCACCATACAACATTTGGTCGAAGCAGCCACAGCAAGTAACCAGCCAACAACAGACCTAAAGCACGAAAACCACATGGAGGTAAAGAGGGAGTGAGGCAGTTTATAATGTGACCTCAAACCAGGTTATGATTTGATGATTGTGCAGAACAGTAAAGACATTTCACCCTGCAGAGATTTATGTGAGAAAGCAGTCAATATTAACAGAGACTCTCGTCTTTGGTGTAGTTCAGCACTTCACTGAAATAAACTGATAATTATACAGAATTACAATTTAAACAACCTGGTAAACATTATAAACATCAGAGCAGCCACAGAAATTGCATAAGATTGTACCCAGGATATAAGTGACAGAAAAAGACAGAGAGTTGCAGATGAAGGGCCAGACTACAATAGCCCCGTTAAAACTTAAGTAACACAACAACTACTTAAACAGGCTAAACCAGGTTAAACCAAGTAATGTATAATGTAATGTGCCAGATTACATTGAATTAGTTGGAACAGTTTAGTTGCAAGTACAGCCTAACATGTGGTGTAACCAACACTTAAATACAATAACTTGCACAGATATCTCAACAATAATACTTAACCAAACATGTTAAATCATATCATTGATTACAGTTCAATCTTGTGCTTAGCCTTTTGCTTTTTGCTATGTTAATATAATACCCAGTACTTTACCAGTGGATGGGGAGGATCGTGAAAAAAAGGTGCAGAAACAGTTTTAAGAGTGGTCCTTAGTTAGTTTCCCTTACTTAAGTAAAAGTACTAATACCACACTGAGAAATTACTCCACTACATGTAAAAGTAGTCAAAAAATTACTGAAGTAAAAGTATTCTTTATGAAACACCTGTTATTTGATTTCTTTGTATAAGCATATAAATGAAAATTGGTATTTAAATTATGTCAATTTTGTGTTATTTTGTTGTTGTGACCTAGTAGTTATAAGTACTGGCACTGACATGTTTTTGTAATAAAATGTTGTTTGTACGCATTTCACCTGTAATACAAACCATTGTTGTATAGACATCTTTAATAATTATTTGTGACCTTCCCTGAACCTGATCAGTCACAATGTTCATGTCTTCATGCCCCCACCAAACACAGTGGCCGGATATTGCTTATACGGACATCTATACTTATTTGGTCAAATTAAGTTAGGCTAACAAGGCAACTATTTGATCTATAGGCTGGTATATATTTGGCAATGACAGTCTGATGGTGCTATAATGTATGACTGTTAAGTTCCTGCAGCATCCGTCCATTAAGCTAACATTAGCTAGCTCTCCATCAGTAGTAACTGTCTGTCACAAGAGACAAAAAAAGGTGGTAAAGCTGTTATGTAGCAGATTTTCAAACAGACATTTCAGACACATAAGTTATGTGAATATTCACTGTTAGTATGGTAATACATCAATAAATGTCTTACATCAAACTGCATTGTCTATCGACCAGAAGAGGACATAACCTCTGCGTCATTCTGTGATAACAAAACAATCAGTGCACAATTTCGGTACATAAATTATAAATACCTTTATTCATTTTTAAGCTTGTTTGTTAAAAATAACTGAGTGCTGTTGCTGGAAATGTGCACTGGGATTGAAAGATGATCAAATGTTTTAAAAAGCTGATAAAAAGGTTGTAATACATAAAAATAAGAAAAGATTAATATAACATGAATTTCCAATCTATTTCATCATTTCAGATTTTTCTCCAAATCTCCAATCAAACTCAATCTTCTAAGTACAGTGCTGTCAAACACCAAACTGCCACCATGGGCATCATCGGTGCTGGCTTTGATGATCAGTCCTGCAGTAGTGGAGACAGTTACAAACATGTGTTCACAGACAAAGAGACTGCCACAGTCAAAGGCTTGTATTTTCAGCGTGCTCAGCTGCTCTGTGGGCCAGCAGCATCACTCCGCTATCTGGATCCCTCCAGACAAGCCCTCATCAACGTGGGAGGCATTCGGTATGCCTTCCCCTGGAGCACCTTGGAGGAGTTTCCCCAGAGCCGCCTGAGTCGTTTGCGTTTCTGCACCACCCTGAGGGAGATAGCAGAGTTTTGTGACGACTATGACGAGATGCAGCATGAATTCTTCTTTGACCGTGACCCTTTAGCCTTTCGGGCCATCCTAAACTTCCTGGCTAAAGGGAAGTTACGTTTGCTACGGGAGGTCTGCAATGTGGCTTTGCACGGTGAGCTGCTGTATTGGGGCATTGACATTGGACATATGGAGCCCTGCTGTCGTCACAGAGTGATCTGCTCTGTTGAGGAGGTGGCCGAACACCAGCGCAAGGAGGACGAGTGGCGGCAGAGAGAGAGGATGCTGAGGGCCCCTGTGGCAGATGGTAGCCTGTTCCACATGCTTGGAGAAGCAGTTGAGAACCCTCATTCAGGTTTAGCAGGGAAGGTGTTTGCACTCCTGTCTGTCATCATGGTGGTGGTCACTGTGGTCAGTCTGTGTATGAGCTCCATGTCAGACCAACAACAGGAAGAAGCCATGGTATGTATGAACCGAAGCAAGCGGTGTACTGTATTGATTTATAGATTCAAATCAAAATAGAGAGCACTACCAAACTCTGAGAAATGCAGTCAGTGTTGAAAGTCTGAGCCCCCACAATGAATAAACCAGTGGGATCAGCTATTCAACTGTTATTAGCCCATTAAATTAAATTATCGATAGTCATCAGCCTCAATCACATTGCTATAAGGTACCTGCTCGTACAAAAGGTTCACTCCCCCTTCCTTTCATTCTTAAGAGAACATCCTCTCTTCCTTGCTCCTGCAATAATTACTAGCAGAGGTAGCCAACTAACAATAGATGTCACAATAACAGCACATTCAATGTGCTGACATTGAACGACCTACCCAACATGCTAGAAGGTGGCGCAGGCCCCTACTAACCCCAACCGTTGAGGGTAGTAAGTGCTGACAATGTTCATTCAATTGATGTCACGCCAGGAGTGGACAGGAGGACCCAAATGCAAGAAACAGAGGCAGTAATGCAAATAACAGTCTTAATAGAAATGAATCTGAGTTCAGATGCAGGAAAATGGCAATTATAATCCTGCAAGAGTCCCAGGAGTCACTGAACTGGAGCAGGAGGGAATCTGACCACCAGGCAGGTAGAACGGAACCAGCAAGGGTAAGCGATCGAAAACCAGAGAGCAGTCACACAAGCAAAGGTACATGACGGTAAGGCGAGAGGCAGTGAGTACCGTAATAGTGAGGTCCAAATCCAGAGAAGCAATCCAATTGGTGAAGGTACAGACAGGGAGTAGCAGGCTCGGAATCATGTTCGGGAGGAAGGTCATACACAGGCTTGGATATCAGGAAACAACGCTGGTAAGTTCTCTCAAAAGGAATGACGAGACAAGGGAGACACCTGGTATATATACACACAAGGAGGAGGGGTAACGAGCAACAGGTGAAACACATTAGGGCTGGGAGAGGTAATCACAAAGGCGGGAAAGGAGGGGAACACAGGAAGTAAAGACAGCAGACATGAGACAGGAGGAAGGGCTTCAAAATAAAACAGGAAATGACAAGACAAAATAAAAGCACTGCTGCCAGAGACCAGTAGTTACAATTGAGTGATTACGTTTGAACCGGGTGAGATATTGGCACTGAATGCCATCTGTACCTACTTAATGTTAAAACGGATACTAAAATACTGGATACTGTTGTTTTAACACAGTTAAGTTTCATTATAATATAATTATGTAATACAAATATGCTTGAGTGTTACTATAGATTGCTTGCATATAGGAAAACAATTGGCTGGCAAAAAAAAGAAAATGGTTTTCAAATAGTGAAAAAATAATGCAATAGTGGCGAGGGGCATTATCTTGATGAAACATCCAGTTTTGACCTCGACGGAACAGTGCACGTGCAGAAGGGAGCATGTGGGTTTGGAGAATGGCACAATACTTGACAGAGTTAAAAAACACCCCCAAAAAAATCCACAACACAATGGGGAAATGGTCTAACTCCAAAATGCAGTCATATATAGTTTTAAGTCATTAACCATTTTTTCAGCTATTACTTTTTTGTTCAATGTAAAATGTATTTTCATAAAAATGTCTCTTACTTTAAAGTTGATGTTTTGCAGCTGTTTCACAAATGTCAAACTCTAATGGAAAGGAGAGGTGGAAAATGTTACAAATCAATTTTAGCTACATAGTCCAGTATCATAAATCACATATTTGCCTCAAGCCTCAAACAAATTGTTTATTGTTATATATTACCCACAATTTTGAAGTTAGTCACAATATGTTGATTTCAATGCCTTAATCTAATTACCAGAAATCTGAATGATGGGGCTCAAGAAACTTTTTCGACTTTGTAGGTCTGTAAAACGTACTCAGTATCTTTGTCTTTTTGTTGTCTCCGCAGGGTAAATGCTCCCAAAAGTGCCGGCACTTGTTTGTGGTGGAGTCTGTTTGTGTTGCTTGGTTCTCCTTAGAGTTTGCAGTGCGATTTTTCCACGCACAGAGCAAAGCGGAGTTTGCCCGTGGCCCTTTGAACATCATTGATGCTGCTGCCATCTTGCCCTACTATGTCTCACTGCTCGTGGATCTCAATGATGAATCTGTTGAGGATATTGTGGCCGGTGCAGGAAAGAGCACCTTGGATAAACTGGGTCTAATGCTGCGTTTGTTGAGGGCCCTGCGTATCCTGTATGTGATGAGGCTGGCCCGCCACTCTGTGGGTCTGCAGACCTTGGGCCTGACTATCCAGCGGAGTGTGACCGACTTCGGACTACTGCTGCTATTTATGTGTGTCGCTGTAACTCTTTTCTCCCCACTAGTACATCTAGCTGAGAGTGAGCTGGCTCCAAATGCTGCCAGGTCTCCTCAGCTCAGCTTCTCCAGCATTCCAGCATCATACTGGTGGTCCATCATCTCAGTGACCACAGTGGGGTATGGTGACATGGTGCCCCACAGCATCCCTGGCCAACTGGCAGCGCTGGTCAGCATCTTATCAGGAATCCTTATTTTGGCTTTCCCTTCCACATCTATATTCCACACATTCTACCGTACCTACCGGGAGCTCAAGGAGGAGCACGAGAGACTGTGGAAGGAGGAAAGGGGGGCTGAGCTTGCCACGGAGGCTGAGGAAAGCATGAGAGAAAGAGAAACTTGGCCTGATAACTGGCCAGAAAAAGATTTTTTACCAGGTCTAGATGATCCTTATTACCTTTTCATGAAAGACATTACAGTGCTGGCTCGGAGCAAGTCTCCAGTGACGTGCTGAGTTCATAAAAAATCACGATATACTGTAGCCATAAGTACATGGACATACATACCCAACATCTGTGGACAACCTTATTAACACTCTTGTGGCCGAGTGGGACAAAATTCCTGCGGAAAGTCTTTCCAAAAATGTGGGGGCTGTTTTAGCAGCATGACAGGTCAAAGCTTCTAAAATTAAATCATGTGAACTGGGTGTTATATTTATTTCAGTACAGTTCAATTTTGTTTATGTAACCCAAAATCATAATTCACAATTTGCCTTGAGGGGTTTACAATCTATACAGCATAAGACACTCTCTATCCTTTGATCCTCACATAAGGAAGGAAATCCTTTAACAGGGGATAGAAAGAAGAAACCTCAGGACAGACAGACATGCAACAGACATTGTTTGTGCAGAACAGATCAACATAGTAAAATGAGTTAAAGTAAAAATAGATAGAATGTGTCAGGAGAGGGCAAGATAAAGGGGGAGGGTTAAGAGGAGGAGCAAGGCAACACGACTAATGATAGTAGTTGTGTTGGTAGTGAATATCATGGAATCACAATAACTACAGTAGTAGCAGTAATAATTTTAGAAATGATGGTCATAGTGTAAGTAGATTATAATAGACAGAAAATAGCAGCAGAATTATCTGTAGTAATCCATAGTAATAATAATGAACTAGAAAAGCACTCGGAGAGCGCAGAGCTCCGCAAAGGCAATAGGGTCAGTTACGCAATACCAAATTGCACCCTTTAAGGATTATATTGAAAGCAGGTATTTTGGGAGTACACTGCATTTGAAGTATTTCATCCACTAGATGGCAGCAGTTAGTGAAGTGAGTGAGTTAGTGAGTGTTAGTGAGTTACTGTCAGTATGAAAACAACACGCAGATGGCTCCTTTCGAACAGAACTTGTGTCCTCTTTTGTCCACCAGAGGGCAGACGTGTTCTTTCTCTCCATCCAGCAGTCATCATGCATTATTGGGAAACTATGCAACCACTTAAGAATAGAGAACATATGTTTCCCTGCAGAATGCAGTCAAATCATAAATTGGCAGTTGTTATTCCAGTGATTACAGCCTGAAGCAAGACAAAAAAAAAAAATCCAACTAGGATGTGCTCACACCATTTTTGGTTCCCTGTGTTCCATTTGCTAGAAAATTAAGCTGTGATTCCATATCCAGTGTCTGTGCCGGGCAGGTGTGTCAAACCTGGAATAATTTGCAAAAACAGTTATTACAGGGGGCTGACTGATCCAGACGGGTGATTCAAAAACAGAGAGTACACAGGACAGGGCCTCTGGAATATGGACACAACACTCCAGCACTACTCAGACCTATAACAGAATGGGAGAGGCCAAGAGTTCATCCTGGACACGGGATGTTTGCCCCTGAGGAGAGTCAGTGATGCCAAGAATACACCAACAAAGACTGACATGAGGAGAACTGCGGCCTTAAGATGAATGGAAGTGTGTGTGTGTGTGAGTGAGAGAGAGAGATCATGTGATGTGGTACCCTCTGTTGTCAGAGCTCCGTACCAGAGCTTGTCCGACGGCCCAGAAGGCCTGTCATTACATTTCTCTGATACAAACTCTGGTCAGCAGAGGAATGTCTGCGCCACAGACACAAACGCACACAAGCGTGTATTGGCTGGTGACTGTTGGCTGTACTTGCTGTATTTTTTTAGTTTCTCAACAACGGATAAACAGATCAGGTGTAATGAGAAAAAAGCGTAAAATGACTTGTGATGAAGAGATGATCCCAGAGAGGATTATCATCCATCGCTCACTTGTTTTAACAGCTTTCAGCTCCTTGTTTGGGTTTGCTGTTCTGGTTCAGTCACCACACTCTCATTGTGGTTTACAGCAACTGTAAAAAGGTATTTTAAGTGAAAATGCTCATTCAAAGCCAATGTATGTATTTGTATGTGTGTACCCAAATGTCTCAGAATGTCTTGCTCTTAATTTGTGATCAAACTGAGATGCTGGTCACTGGCCCTGCCTGACTTGGCCCTTAACTCCAGGGATGTCAAAGTCAGACAGCAAAGAGACTTGTTGGTAAATTTGATCCAACTCTTTCTTTTGATAAGCATGTTAAGACACCTGAAGTTGCTCAGTCTCATCTTGGATCATACATGTTATGCTTTGATCATACTGAGTGTCAATACTACAACTTTACTATGTCAGTTGTCTGTATGTACAACATCTAATGCAGCATGTGGAGTTTCTTCTTTTTTTTCAGATTGAAGGGGTTTTGACACAGTTTTTCTCTATCTGTAGAGGACAAATTATAAAGCCTGTTGAACATTCATGAAAAAAAATGACTATGAGGTCAGTTCTTGTAAAGCTATACAGCTTGCATATTACCATGACTTTGCATCAAAAGGACATGGCCTCCGAATTGTAATAGAAAATGTATTTGATAATTTATTGAAATGGTGAATGAAGCTTTGAGATTTGATTTGGACTCACCACCACACAGGAGTCAGACCTCTGTTCTGGTTGAAAATGGGCAGAGCTACATTTAAAACAAGGCAATCAGAGATTGCAGACTTCACCCCACAGCACCCTCTGTTGGCCAGAGGATGTACATGCAATGGAAACACAGACAGACAGACACCATCGCCCAAAACAATACTTCCCTCCCACTCCGTGGGGTGAAGTAATTATTGGAGTTTACCAAACTCCATGTGCCAATAAGAATTATAAAGGTGTATATTGTCCCACCCTAGACAATGCAGTGAAGTTCACAGGAGGGTGCTGGAGCTGTCAATCAAGCCCAGTCTGAACAGATGTGTAAATTAATCTGTGTGGATGTACCAGGTGTGCAGGGGCTAACATCACCTGAACCCAATGTTTTAAATTTCAAGATAAAAAAAAAATATTTTCATGAAATGTAAGTGAGGATTACATTAAGTGTACAGTATTGATGTAGAATGTAGCGACTTTTTTGTACTTACATTTGACTATAGTGGAATATGGTGCTCCCATGGAAACCTTAAAACTCATCCATTTCCTGAAATCAAACTGACCAGACCTGACCACGTAATAACTCCAAAGGCTCTGTCATAAACCCAGGATCAAAGCATGTGCCTCAGCCTATGTGGGATAAATTAATACTGAAAAAACTGAAAAGTCAAGCTTGCACATTTTCATCAGCTTTAAACTATTATTGCTTAAGCCTGACTGTTCTTCACCCTGGCCCCACCCTGTTTTGAAATAAAGATTTATTTTTCTTAACCAGTGAATTATTCTGGCATCATTTATATTATGTGGATAACAGGCTGGGTGGGCTACTTATGGCACTTCTACAGAGACCAAATATAAAAAGCAGAAAACTAGATGGAGAAAGGGAAAGAAAACCTTTTTTAAAACAAAGGGTTGATAAGAGACTGAAACAGGGAATAAAAATAAAGAGGAAGAGCTAAATGAGCTGTGGAATGAGCAGACTTGGTCAAAACTAATGCAATACAGATGAAGACAATGCAGGAGAATTATTGCAAGGTTTGGGCTTAGTAGAAGTTTCAACCTTCAAACGATGGCACTTGTAAGAATATGCTTTGAAAAGACAAAGGAAACATAAAACAAGTATTTGTTTAACATGCAGAATAAAACTCAAGCAACTTTCTTCCTAGTGGCAGGGGTGACTTTTGCTTTTAGAGTTGCTTGGTCACATAATCAGTTGCATCTGGTTTGAGCAGCAACAACAACATTTTGCATGTTTTACAACTTTTACATTTCAGTTTTATATAACTGTGCAAATCAAATAGAATTCTATTTCAAAAAGTAGATTTTATTTGCATAAAGCTTCCTTTCAAATTATTTGAGATAACGTAAAAGCAACAGTAGCAGACATACATATATTCATATATTCTGAATTACACATAATACTTATTGTCAATCACAAAAGTGATCATTTATTGCACAGTTATTTCATAATGTCTTGAAATTGCAGGCTCACTTCAGTTTCTGTAGCACTGCCACCCAAACAACCAAAGACCCTTAGAGCTCATAAGACACATGTAACCCAATAACTTCTTAGCTATCCATAAGACAGCTGTGTTTCCAAAAGGACATGAGCTCCCTGTGTCAGCTCAGACCTACAAATGCACTGAAAAATAGCTAATTTAGCTAATTTGCTAAATGTGCTTTTTTTCAGTTTGGGTCTTCTTGTGTGAACAAAAAGACCTGAAGAAGTGTAAGAATGAATGAATGAAAAAGAAAATCCACTGTGTTACTTTGTTTGGGTTTTGCTACCAAGTTTGGTTGAATTACAGAATGAATAAGAAGAGAATCTTAGTATACAGAAATATCTTTACTTCATAAAAGATTTACAATTGATTTATTTTTTACAAATGACATATACTGTATGTAAAGCAGGGTAACGTTTCTTTGGCACACTCCTCAGTTTCCTGTTGACATAGAAATATAACATACAAAAAGTTTTTAAAAATACATCTCTTTATAGTCTTTTAATCTCTGTATTCAAAGATAAGTAGTATGTTTACATTCCCTTTGATATGTACAGTTATAACTCTATGTACATTGTGCTTGTTTATCTGGCAAACAAGTTTTAAGTATAGCTGGGAAAACAACTCGGGTACACACACGAGTACACACACGCACGCACGCACACACACACACATTCCTTTGGATTCCTGCTGGGGAGGATGATTAGTGTTAAGGCACTGCTGACACTTTGGCTCACAGTCAGACACACAAAGACACTTTTAGGCACAACCTCCATTTAACGCCAACTTGTTAGACGTGAACAAACATCTGTAATGCATCACATTGCAAGTATCACATGGTGCAAATCAAATGTCTTTGGTTTATTAGTATTGCCCCATTTTTTTTACGTATCTTTTTGCTCAGAGAGAACCTGACCTGTCTCCATGCTCGGCATATCTTTGGAAGCTTCCAGTTAACATTGGCTTTTTTTTGCTCTATAGCTTGTCAGCTGATTAAGGCAACTTGTTACATTTTAGAGGCAATGAAGTCAAAAAGCACTGCCCACATTCAACCTTTGTTGGGTTACAATAAGATATGACACTGTGACTCAATTCAAAGTCACAGGATGCAGGAGCTCAGCTCCTTAACATCACTGCTGCGACGTCTGTCTTCAGTATCATCAAAGCAGAATAAGTGCCCTCGTTGAAATTTGTCCCTCAGAGTCCATGAAGGTGAAGAGTTTCCTCTCACTTCTCGTAGCTCACGGAGCAGTCCGCAGCGATGATGTTCTGTATTTCTGTGATTTTCACCTCCTCCCCAGGGATGTCTACCTCTATCGGGAACTTCAGCTCTGCAGGGATCTTCTCTGCTGATGAGCTGCGGCTGGACAGTTTGTCCATCTCGTCCTCCAACTCAGAGATGCGTTCAGCAACGCAGAGTGCAGTGAGTCGGGCTTCTGGGTCATGGTCCCAGCATTCCATGATGGTGGCACAGATCACTGCCACGCCCTGGAGAGAAAGGAGCAGCAAGGATGTGAGACTCCCCACTGAAGAAACACTTGAACTGTTTTGGTTAAGGTAAGGTGTCTGCATGATTCTACTGATGGATGCATGGTTCAACTGATGTCTGCATGATTCTACTGATGTCTGCATGATTCTACTGATGT
>CAFUXE010000078.1:50950-61841 GCA_903364295.1 Serranus cabrilla
TCTACTGATGTCTGCATAATTATACTGATGGCTGCATGATTCTACTGATGTCTGCATGATTCTACTGATGCCTGCATGGTTCAACTGATGTCTGCATGGTTCGAAAAAGTATGAAATGTATGAAAAGTGAAAGGACATGATGATCTTTACTTAAACTGAACTTATTTTGGTGATAAAACAAAAAATTCTGCTTCAGTCTTTTGGTCTCACATGCTGCACAGTCATTATATGTCATATAATGTCAGGTTGATGTAATTCATTTGATTCATGATCAATCTGAGTCAAGGGTGCACCTAAAATCAATCAGCACGCTCTTCCTTTTTTAAAACTGACTTTAGGCAATATATTGGCACTTTATAACGTTGCCATTGATTTTACAATATGTTATGTTTTTTAGCTTATGTATGGTGAAACAAATGACCGTCCAAAACATAAAGTGAAATACATGCAGATGTTCAATGGAATATCCATGTTTCCGAGTAACACAAATCAGACAGTACCATGTTCCAGTATTGTCAGTGTCAGGGTGTAATAATCAACATGGAGTTCAATATTTAATGCAATCACAAATGTTATGCTGCTTAACATACCATGTGGCATCTAACAAAATTACTTTTTGTTTGGAGTGAAAGTATGTCCATGCATTTGTATTAATATTAATGCAGAGATATTAAGATTCATCAAATGCATCATCTGCAAAATAAACCCACACGAGCATAACACTGCATCCTGTGTTGATGGTTCCTTTCCTTTAAAAGAAGCGACAGCAGTATCAGTTACTATAATGATGGAAGAATAATGTGCTTCGCCCATGTAAAAATTAATTATACAATAAAGGAATTCCTACAAAATGATCAGTAATGGTTCATATCCATGCTACATGGATGGAGTCTAGCAGATCAGTGTGTCTGACCTGATGCTTGAGCCAGGTGTCGGGGATCTCAGGTCTTCCTCTGTCTCTCAGCACGTTGTCCTTCATGCTCTCCACACAGGGGTGCTCTCGCACTTTCGAGCCATATGCAGGCTCATAATCCTTCACCTCTGCAAACATAAACACAAGCCACATCGTCACCTTCGTCTCAAGTGCAGAAACTATCCTTTAGGTGTTGTTATCTGTGCAGTTATGCTTCTGTTATTTGCAGCCTGGAAAACATGTGATGGTTTGAAGATGTGGATGAGTTGGCAAGATTCTACATGAACACAAAACAAGCACACATTTCATCACATAAAGGAGGAAAAAAGAGGAACAGGAGCAGGTCCTGGTCATTAAAACGTGTTGAAGCATCCTAATATGAGGTGATTCTACCCCAAAGTTGAGCTGTAGGAAATAAAATGCCTTTGATGATATCTTCATGGAGGGAAATGCTTGCTCTGGCACTTGGACAATAATCCTTTCTAAAAACAACAAATCAGCTTCCGCTAACAAGCAATTAGTTGAACCTCAGACTGTATAGAACTCAAAATAACATCTGTCATTTTTGTTTTTTACTGTTTCATGTGGAGGGAAAAAGAGAGAGCACAACATAGAACCCGCAAGAAATTAAAAACAAAGTTCTGGGATTGGGTCCAGACTTCATGAACCCGAACTCACAACAGCTGCAGTCTGTCTTTAGCCCCAAAGAGACGGCTCACAGGATCACACAGTTGCTGTGAAATGAGACAGAATTTGCTGCATTTTCCCTTACTCATCTGAGCCGGAAAATGATACATAACTAGAAAATGAATTTTCTGCAAAAAACACACCTGTTATATGTCTGAAAACAGCATTAAAAGAAGACTGCAATGATTTGAGTTTAGGGTTGGGTTGGGTTTGAAGATTCTGTATTCACTTACATAGAAAATGTTGACACTGAAATTAAGTAGAAAACATTGCTTAAAATGCAGAAATACGAAACATTTCTTACACAAAAAATCAAAAAATTAATTGAAAAGGTGGGAAGAAAAAACCCCCAAAACTTTATCCTTCTAGAAACAGCAATGGTAGAAAAAAATTAAACATGGATAATCGACCTCAATGTTAATGTAAAGTAGTTGAATTAATTTATGGAAGAAGAAGAAATACTTGATCACCTCTACAACTTAAATGAAGTCTATAGCTACAAGTAGATATAATTATAATGAATTAATTTCCCATTAGCTGTAACTATATGAAAATATGAAAAAGCTTTTTATTTGATCATATCATCATCTCATGTTTAGAAATCCAGCCAAAACCAGAGCCAACACTGTGAGCTCCTGTTACCTGGTTGGTGCATTACGTAAAAAAGCTAAAAACTTAAAGACATGGACAGAAACATTGGAAGCTAAACTGTATTAAAATCAAAGCTGGAAGTTGAGATGAATCATATGAGGATTGAAAGAAGAAACATTTCTTATAATATCAAAGCCATTATAAGAAATAATAAAAACAAGCACAATGTTTTTAAAAAAGTAGAAAAAGAATTAAAAAAAAAAGCAGAATAAACATTGTTTAACACAGTTTGACATTTGAATTGTTTCTGTGGTTAAAAGTATGAAGAAGTTGTGGAGATTTAAGGCAGACATTTTTTTCTTCAATTGACATCATCCAATCATAATAAGGGCCCATTTCAACATGGTCATGAGTTCCATCTTAGATCTAACATCACAAAGAATCCCAGAATCTGGCACCCTGCCGAAACACTAAAATGGTAAAAAGACTTGGGTCCTAGCGAAAGCTGGTCACTGAAAACCCCTCAACCAGAGAATAATATACTTCACCAATCCGGCATGGATTTATGAGTTCTGAGAGGAAAAACTCTTTCATACCCATCACACAAAAAAAATGGCATTGTTTGAAACACTCCACAAATATGGAAATGGAGAGTCATTTATTCTCTGGTTCAAAACTGTGGCCTCCGGAAACACTGTTTCTAAGATATCAGACAATACTATAAATTAGACAAAATCCTCAATTCTGCCCATTTATAACATTGAGAAAAATCCTACAGCCCCCCAAAACTCCCTTTACTACTAGCAATATAAAATATCGGGGTACAAATATTTCCACCAAGCTATAGAGCTGTCCCACCTAGCCTAGCAAATAGCCTAGCAAATATGTTGAAACCCAAAATACAAATATGAACCTGAAAATGAGCACATTATGTCCCCTTAAAATAACATACTGCATGCTGTTCATGTAAATTAGCAGAATGTTGCCATGAAATCTAGGAAAAGCTGTAGTACTGTCATTTAAATCAAACCTGTGGTCTCTACCACTGTGTCCTCAAACACAGGAAGTGGGAAGGTTGGAGTGGAGCCCCCCGACAGGAAGTAGAAGGTCTGGGATCAGGACTGTGTGCAGAGAAACCGACTCTACAGGCCCACACTTCCTGTTTTTGACATGTGGAACTTCCCTAGGTTAAAGTATTTTAAAACAGGACCCAACCAAGCCCATTCCCCTGGAGGTAATCTATGCCAGAGTTGGTATTGTCCTCAGCTCTTTGCTGTTTAGATCTCTTGCTGCAGAGCTGGTATAAATACAGCACCACACACTTTACTGGATTGGGTACGGCTGAAATTTAGAACAGTGGAGAGAAAGCTTGCCTAAAAATGACAAAGTTGATAACAGAAATTAAAAAAAGAGGTGGAGCACTTTACAGACATCAAGACAAGACTGGAGTACAAAAGGTCTAATTTTATTCTCTGATGTTACTTTGGTTCACTATACACTTGTTCCCCTATTTCTGAATGGTATCTGGGACATAGCAACATAGACAGGCAGAGCGAATATCACTGCAGTCTATATGAGAAGTGGTGCCTGCTTCCCTTCAGCAGCCCTGGACATTTGAAAGCTATGAGAAGAATTTCATCCGTGGTTTGAGAACATATTTCACAAGAGACTGCAACCAGAGCCTCAGTCTCATTTTCCTCTTCGCTGTCTGGGGCCCATGGTTTAAGGCCTGCTAAATCCAATCTAGGGGGGCGGAAAGCGGTTTACGACAGTTTCCTTTTCAGATTATCTGTCTGAAACCTTTGTGGCCTGGAGGTTAGCAGAAACCCTTGTGGCTGGCTACACTGTCTGGAATCTTCAATCTGTAAAGAAATACAACTCCATGTTTGCTGTTCACCTTTGATCCCAACAGACGTATAACACGAGACTGATCCAATGTGGCACAACAAACTACATCACGAGAAGAAGAAATGAACGTGAATGGACCAATGAACCCCCATCTGTCATCAAAACGTCCAAAGAAGGCACTGACCCATCTCCAGTGGCAGGTTTAAGGCTGGCTAATTACTGTGCTGAGAAGTTTAACGTTAGTATTACTAAAGGTGTTTGACAGGGCTTGCCTGAAAATGATCTAGTACAGTTGCCAGTTACAAAACGTTTTACAGAAACATGAGTGACATTTTTGCATAATTCCAAAATCTCGGGGAAAATCTGGTTTCAATGTCTGCATAACATGTTTGCTTTCTATGAATTTCATCTTCATTCAGGCTACGCATTATGCTTGATTTGTTAGCTTTTTTGTGGTTGTTTTCATGCTTCACTTGCCTTATTCTGTCCTGATATCTAACCTGCTGTTTGTATCATTGATATTATAATGTTTGGACATCTGGCCAAGGGACCAGAGATAGCCACTTAGCTAACATCGACACATAGAAGGTGATGCTGATTACTGTACATGGTCCCTGTTCTCATGGGCTTTTTTGACTTATAGGAAAATTATTTAATTAGTTGTCTTATGTGGATCAAAATGAGAGAAGAATATCTGCAGTTATACGCTCCAGCCACAAGAGAGTTAGCATAGCTTAGCATAAAGGCAGGAAGAAGGCAGAAACAAGTGGTTAAAGAAATATGCCTACCAAAATATATAATGCTGACAAAGTTTTTTCAAGTTTGAATTCGAACAGAACTGCAGAACCCCCCACACACACACACACACACACACTGCCACCATCTCCAGACTCAACACATACATTAGAGCAGTATCAAACATCTCAGCTTTCTCTCAGCAATAAAGTGAAGGACCGTGTTTCCGAAAAATACAACTGAAAAAAAAAAGCTTTTACCCTCTTTTTCCTCTGCTGCCCCTCAACCCCTTGCCCCATTGGGAGAAACCACCCCCTCACCAGCTGTTGCCAAAAGCTGTCTCCTTCCTGGACCACAAGCCTGTTGCTTGGCACAGTGCAAACTCTTCGCCCCACTCCATTACCCTGCATAACCCTCAGCTCAGACAGAACATGCAGGCACTGCCGCGCCCTGCAGGCTAATTCAGGATATGTAAATAAAATGCTCAGAGACACAGTGAACGTACTATAACTGACCACAACAGCAGTGCCAGTGCAGGGTAGTATTTCTATCCATTCTGTCCCCTGTTGGCATGGAGACAAAGGACAGACACACACATACAATCCCAGGCAGAGACATACAGTAGAAACAGGGCTAGATGAGGACGATTGTGAGTACCTTGCTCTCTCTTCCTCTGTTTCTATGTATCACACTGTCTGAAATAAACATACACAGACAAACACATGCATGGTGGAATGTGACTGTCTCATTCTAAATGTCTCAGGCTGTCTAGAAAAGGAGGGAAGGAGGTGGACTGGAGACACTCCCTCTCTACTCTCAACAGAGTAGAGAGGGAGGAGGAAACAGAAAAGTTTGTGTGTCTACTTCAATCTATGTGCAGTCAAATTTGAGTAATAAATTCAAAGACTGAGGGGTTTTTTTTTTCACTTTTTTAAAGTGAGGACATTTTGTCCAAAGGGTTGTTTGAGGGTTGTGACTTGGCTTGTCAACATATGCACACACCATACTATGAAAGAGTTATTGGTTGTTCCAGCCATTCCCCCTCTCCATACTGACTGAAACAATTCAGTGGTAGCAGGAATGCACTCCAATAAAATAGGGGACAAAATCCACAGGCCTCTTTTATTGTAGAGTCTGGCTTTCTCAATTCAAGTGGGTATCTTTATCCTGGCAGTCACATCCAAGGTGTAGAGAGTTGACTTTAAACTGGGAGTCAGCTTCGAATGGTAGGGGAAATTCCAGGTGGCTTCATCTTTATGCATCATCAGTAAGTATGCATGATTAACTATTGCACGAAAAAGTGACAAAAGAGTTATATTTCTGTCATTTTAACTATTCATTTGAACAGACAAAAAAATACAGAATATGTCTCAAATTATGAAAGTTATGAATGAGAAAAATAGCAGCTGGATTGAGTTGAATATTTTGATGTTTAAGGTATTACGATGAAAAATGTGGAAGGAGATGTGAATCAACAAACAATAAAGTTTTAGGGGTAGAAAGATGCCTCCAGTATCAACTCCTTCCTCTTCCTCTCTTTCTTATACACACACACACATAGACACAACTAGCTGAAACAGGGACAGTATCCAATTCAATTCAATTCAATTTAATCCAATGGCTTCATGGGAATCAAAGTTACAAAAAACTATTTTGCCAAAGCATCAACGTACAAATTCATCAAATATTTGAGCAATATACAAAAATAAACAAATAAAAAAACTAAAAAGTCCAGTAATATTAGCCACTCCTGCTCTCCCTCTCCCTGATTTCCTGCCCAAAGAAGGGCAGAAGCAGAGTTCAGATTGTCTCCCTCACATGTCAGACATTCCTAAGATTCCTGCTGTAGACCTGGAGCTGAGGTGCAGTCTGACAGACATGACCATCAGACTCCCTGTTGACACACAAACCCCCAGTCACTGCATAAAAGGAAACGGTGGCCTGAACCCCCTGGTGAAATAGGGTTTGTCTTTTGGTTTGCAAAGGGGGTTAAAGAGAGGATCTGAAAAAGATACATCTACTGATTATAAGATCTAGTGCAGCCATCTAGAAATTGCACTCCATGACCGACGTTAGAAGAAAGCAAAGATGTTGGCTGTGTGCCAAAATATTAATGGTAATTGTAGCCTTTTCCGACAACAACACGAAGCCAATGATTCAAACATTGCTCATGGGGGTCAGCAGAATCCATGACAACCACAATGGCAAAGTCTGAAAACACTTCATTGCGCATTTCTGTGCTAAAATAATATTTATAACTAACAAAGTATATCAAAGATACTAACTGGATGGAGATTATGACAATGTAACTTTCTCGCAAAAAATAAAAACATTTGTTTCAATGCAAAAACTATCTTAAAATATTGCATTTTCCACTGAAATAAATTAAATGTTCAACATGTTATTTGCTTTCACGGGGATAATAAACAACAATGTTATTATCCTGAATCTAAATTACTTTTGTTGAGCACCAATGAACAGAAGTACAGGCTCAACATTCCTTCACATGTTGCCTCCAATGCTACATGTGAAGACTGCAACATGATGAAATCAAGACCAGCCAATGAGCCCATGTCCTGAACTTGCTGGGATAACCTGAACCTCAAGACCAGAGTTGTCCCGGTTAAGTCATCCCAGTGGTTGAAACACCTGCACTAAAACATGTTATTACTAAATATGTGTGTTTGTTGAGTGTTTGTGCACTGACCTCCAACAGCTTCACACCTCGATGTTATCTCCCAAAGCACCAG
Source organism: Serranus cabrilla (assembly GCA_903364295.1). Taxonomy (NCBI): domain Eukaryota; kingdom Metazoa; phylum Chordata; class Actinopteri; order Perciformes; family Serranidae; genus Serranus; species Serranus cabrilla. The sequence continues at coordinate 58,475 of CAFUXE010000078.1, forward strand.
GGCCATGGAATAAATGTCCGTCTGCTTGAAGGATTCAGTGTTCTCCAGATTGAGTCGGGCTTCCAGCACCTCCGGAGCCATGTAACGTGCTGTACCCACCTGCAGTACAGAGACACCAGGAGGGGTTTGCAATGAAGTACACATACATACAATGAACACTAGATTGCACCATTAGTAAACAACATTAAATTAACGAATCAATTAACATTAAACACCAGAGCATTTTGTTGTCATTGTGTCAAACAAATTGGAGATGCTTGACTGTTTTTGACTGTTACAAATGTGCTTTAAAAACAGTTTCTGGATAAAATAATGTACAATAGCAAGGAAATCTATCAAACCAAACATTTAAGAAGGTTATTTAAAAAGACTTTTCATCTGACCTGTCCACTGTTGGCGAGGTCATCGACGGAAAGACTGCTGTCTAAACGGAGTCCCAGCCCAAAGTCACACAGGCACACTGTCAGGTCGTTCTTCACCAGGATATTGGAGCTCTTCAGGTCTCGATGGACTATGGGCACCTTTAGGCACATGTAAGCACGAGAGGTCAATGGAGACATTTCATATTAGCATTGATGGAGATCATTACACTCCTGATGTTAACCAGTGAGGATTTAAGACTGGTTGTCTAATCTGATCATCATTCGATCAGAAAACACTGTATAAATGGGATACTTACTGATATTTTCTGTTGCTTCTACGACAATGATTATGGTAATTATTTTAATATTAACATAATGGTCAGTATAGATTTGCAGTTAACTGTGAAATGGACATATTCACACAGTCCTACCTTTGGGCGTCCACAGGGAAGCCGGTCACTGTGGAGGTGGGCAACACCTCGTGCCAGGGACCTGCCCAGCACCTGCAGATCTTCCCAGCTGATCACATGATGCGTCAGGTGCTCCTGGAGGGCAGAGGGGTGATGGGATTGGTCGCATTGTGAATTTAAAACAGGTCTGAACTGAAACTTGTGAATGTATGTAAAAGCAACAACTACAACAACAACAACAACAACTAAACATTCCACTGTGGTAATTGTATATTACCCGTCGAGAAATGTAACCAAGTACTAGTTAGGGTGAAACTGCATTGTTGGTTTGAGGTGATGTTCTTCCCTACCAATAATGGTCCAGTCATACCCTCTCCGAAAAACCATTATATAAGATATTATTGCTAAAAAAAAAAAGGTTTTTATGCTTAAAATTTTTTTTAAGCAGAACATTTCACTGACAAATTATTTGGTTGTGAAATAAACTAAAATAAATATTACTCGACTTCCTTGTTAACCATAAAAAAACATTTAGCGTCATAAGATTTAGGCATACTTAAATGTGAAATATATTACTGTCTTAACTTTTGACCCTGATTTTTGAGCCCAAGGTCTGTTTTTCAACAATATGAGAAAAACTATATTAAGGGCATTCTGTCAAACAGTCAGTACAGCCCCTGATATTTGACAGCGAGTTAACCATAGGACCTGAATCTGCAAGGTTTAGGTGAGGTCCTGGTCCTGAAATGTTGCTATGTAGCTTCAATACATTTTACTGAGGGGGCACTTGCAATGTAGGACTTGTGACCGACTATTTTTCAGTGTTGTATTAGTACTTTTACTTAAGGAAAGGGTTGGAATACTTCCTCCATCACTGCAGTTCACAGTATGGAGTAATAGTGCCCCACCCACTTTAGGTGACCTGACAGTGTCAGTCTCACCTGTAGATTTCCTCTGTGGTGGAAGGCTGTGATGAGCCAGTACTGTTTCTCCACCTTCCTCTCCTCAGCTGTCAGGAAGTGGAGGATGTTCTCGTGTCGGAGGTCTGTATCTGAGAAGATGTCCTTCTCGTTCTTCCAGGAGGCATACTCCTCATAGGGGAAGATCTTCACAGCTACTGTTTCAAATTGATCTGAGGTGGTCTGTTTCAGCTTAGCCTTAAATACCTGGGCAAAACGACCCTTTCCCACCTGCAACAGAATCACAAGTAATGGTTTAAGTGAGAATGACCTAAAGTAGAATAGCTCAACAAAACAACTCTGAAATCCTACTATGTCTGTACCAGCTGATCCAATTCGATAGGCAGTGGCTCAGTGTTGTGGTTCAGGTTGTTGGCGTGCGTCGAGCTGCTGTCTGACCTATCGTCATCCATCATGATGGCACATGCATCACTACAGTCCAGTCCACCGGCTTTTGGCTTGCGTTTCTTCATGTTGCTCTCCCATTCTTGGGTCATGCGTTGCCGATAGGTTCGATACCAGTAGAGCATTCCCACAACTACAGTCCCCATCACCAGCAAGGGCAGCAGGCTGACCAGAATCACCGACACCAAGGGATCGTCCAGAGTTGGATCCACAACTGTAAAAGAAGACACAAGATGAGATGTTTGAAAAAAAAAGTACAAAGTAAGGTGTGAGATCAAGAGCCTCATGAGCCACACAAAACACTGACAAGAAAGCAAATAAGAGGGTTGATTTTGGATTACATACACGATTTAGACTACTGGGATAAATACTTACCCAGAGAAACTGTGACATTTATGACATGTCTGAATTGTAAGTTAAATAATTCAACCATTTAAGAGCTAAACTGTACGTTGGTTCTTGTTGAAATCAATGAGGACTTTGAACTGAATCGTGAAAATGAAGGGGACTGGAACATTAAGGGCTGATTGTGGTGAATACTGTAAACACGACTCATAATTGTGCTGGCAACCAATTCTTTGGCTATCTGGAGCTGGATGTTTTATTATTTGCCAACATGGGGACAAAGTATTATTGAAGAACAAGAGTAGTAGTGATTTTGGGACTGTTAAAAGACTGTTGAACTGCTGATTGAATAATTTATTTTATATGAAATGTACCCAGGGGCTGCGTAGCTACGCAGAGAGAAACAAATAAATAAATAAAACCAACCTTATAAAAACTCACAGCTCCCTAAATTGAGGTAGCTGCTTCTATTATATTGAACACTCTGCGGCGACATGTTGCAGCCGCCATGTTGCTTCGATGTCCCATGTATTTCAGCCGTAACACTGGATTACGTGCTGGATTGTTTCCTGTAAAACCCTCATGCTTGGGAAGTTGCTTTGAATCCATCACAAAAAAAACTGCTATCTAGTAAAATTTGAAATGCAAACTGTATCTGGTTTCCATTATGCCATTTTTTCTAGCATAAATCTTTTATCGATAGACCCTTCCTGTTCTTGTCTAAAAACAACCCACTGAAAGGCAAGGTGGTGGTGTCATGGCAGGTCTCTGACAACACACCTTATTTGTGTGTTTTGGGTGCTTGCATGCAGAAATACCAGCACACTGCAGCTTCCTCCCACTGCTCATTCAGTAACAGTCCAGCACAGGCGAGCCTACCACAGGG
>CAFUXE010000078.1:76517-95670 GCA_903364295.1 Serranus cabrilla
AGAGCGTGATAGTTTAACAAGTGTAGATCACTGTGTGAAACAATGAAAATATCTCTGCTCCCGTCCTGTCACTGAAATGAGGAGAGACAACTGGCAAGAGGCTGTGCGGAGCTACATAAGTGCCTCAGCAGGCGGCTCAGCTCTCTCCCTCTGCTCCTGAAACTTATCCTCCCACCTCTGCAGCTCCCTCTTAATCCACCTCTCTCCAGTTTGCCCATAATCCTCTCATTCCTCCTGCCTTTCCTTCCTTGACTTTCTTTACTTCCCTCTCTCCCTCTGCCACCTCTCCCTTCACCAATCCCGCTTTTTGTCCTGGGGGTCAGCGAAGCGAGACAAGAGGGAAGAGCACGAGGGGACTATTATGGTCAAAATCAAAGGGAGACACTTGAGTGAGGTTAAAGTGTGTGAGGCCTTCAGTCCTCAGTAAAGTCAGTGAAAATACAGAGGGACTCACACAGACACAAACTATTTGTGAGAAGAGCTCCCTCTTAAACTTTACGTTTATTAATAAACACGATCATAAGTCAATGAATCAATCTCTCTCTCTAAAAGAGCATATTGATGTCTTCCTCCTTTCACACAGCCTCCTGTTTCCCTTTCAGACACCTTCAGAGCAGCTTGTGTGGGGCGCTATCTACAGGGAGCGTACTGCCCCGACACAGAGGTTCCCTGGAAAGGAAGGAAGAAGGACCCTTCCTGTGACAGTCCACTGAGCGGATGGTTATCCACATCAATGGAAAGCAAACAAAGAAAAAAAGATAAAAACAACAGAGTCCGGTTGTGGTGTTTAGATAACCAACATGTCAACCTGTGGGGAGAGAGGTGAGCAACTTCCTCTGGGCCCAGGAATAACAGTGCGTGTGTGTGTATTGGTGGGCAGCATGGGGGCATGTGGGTGGAAGTTCCTATGTCTTCCTGTGCATGTGTGTGTGTGTCTATTTGTGACACATACAGTGCAGCAGGACCACACAGTCCTTCTGGTATGTGGCATTTTCAGGTTCAAAATAGGTCCCGCCGTGGGAGGAGGGCAGAAACAAACACACTGCAGCCAAACATTGTCCAAGTAACCATTCACAAGACAGTGCAAAGTGCATTTAGTCACATCTGCAAGAAGATCAACAGAGGATGTGTAGAGCCTGGACAATATAAGTGTAATAAAAAGATATCTTCACAAGACTTTTTGCACTTGATATCAAAATGAGATATTCATTTTGGATACAACTTTTAAAGACATCATGTGTATGATGCACTTAACATTACTGCTCGCTACATTCATTCTGCCTCAACACCATCAACTTCTCAGTCTGACTGACAGTCGTGAAGACATCTCTCTAATGTCAGAGCTCAGCTCACGGTCACCTGCTGTCACTACGCCCCGCACACAGTGAGATTCGGCACACAGCGTTAACTCACCGGCGGTCCCGCGCTCCAGCAGCACAGCAAGGAAAAGGAGACACATAACTCCCCGCTCAGAGCGAAAACAGCGCTGTCCCTGTCCCTCCATGTCCCCGTGTCCTCCGTCCAAAGTTTTTCAATCACATGAACGGCAGAGTAAAGGAGAGTCCAGCGGAGGGACGAGTTTGACGTGTCCGCTGCGCCGCGCGCTCCGCTCCGCTCAGCAGCTGGAGACTCACTGCTGAACCATCCACACACACACACACACACACGCACACATACACACACTCATAGAGACACACTGCTCTGACAGGAAACCGAAGGAGGGAGGGAGGAATCTCCCTCTCTCTCTCTCTCTGTGTGCGTGTGTGTGCGCGCGCATGTGTGTGTTTACAGTGGAATCGTAGAAATGGTAAACAGCTCTTTCTACAGTGACTTATTTCAAATTCAAAATGTTTATTTTGGTTATTATCGTAGCTCAATGAAACACTGGAGATGAGACCAAAGCTACTGCTCAAATGTAGAAAACTCTTGTTCATAAGTAGAGACTAGGAAGTGATTCTGAGGTTTACTGCCTGAGACTTGTTTGGTATTAAGACAGTATCCAACATGCACTTTGTGGTAACCACTAAGGAAAGTGTGCAGCTTTTTGTAACTGACACCATATATGGGTTATGGCAGTCAACACACTTACTAACAAATACAAGTTATCAGACACTATTTGTCTCTTTTATTGGACTTTAACCATCTACAGCTAACAGGGAGCATCCTCAGCTCAATGGTAAATTGAAATGAAAGACTTTATGGTTTACAGATTTCACTGAATTCAGTCCGTCACACCAGATGTTAGTTAAAGTCAATTCAGTTTTTTGGGTCTGAACAATTTTGACTCATGAGTATTTATGTGTGGGGGCAATGTAATGACTGAATGTCTGAATATTATTTGCTAATTTAAATCAACAGAATATTTTTTCCTCTTCATTCATATTGACGTGGTTCAGATGAGAGTGATTGTGAATTGTTTGTGCAGCATGTGAGCTGCTCTGTGCTCTCCTTTGTAAACAGATATGAAGAAAAAACTGACTTATTTATATGCTCTGTCCTTCTAAATCAAAGCAGTGCAGTGTTATGTGTGATAGACAGGAACAGGAACCTGCAGCTGACACCTAAACCATAAGGATGAAAAAGTTTAGAAAAGGTTTAACATTTAGCAGCAGGAGAAAAACTACCACACTGGATTTTAATATGCATAGAATGGTTAATGTCACAATACAACGCACTATAATTGTCACTGGCAGCTGACAAATATGATTCATGATCATTTGTGATGGAGGGGAGTAGGATGAGTGGCTGTAACGTTATTTCAGAACTCTGCTGACAGGAGCAATTTATGTCCCTGAAGCTTCCAGCTGTAGATCTGATGGTGATTATGGGCGTAAGTCCCAAATGAAAAGTTTTTTTTACTGCTCAGTTGATTAATAAGAGCTAGAATGATGCACAGGATGTGTCAGTGTGTGTTGGCGGGGGTATGGGAGTAGTTTCTTTATTATTAATTCCAACTGTCAGCACCAGCAGCTGTCCATATTTAACAACCCAATGAGCAGGAGAGAGGACTGTATAAACTTCCACCAGAACCAGAGCTTCATGTTGGTTCATGTTCATGTCCTCGCTGCGTTTGATGGTTTACATCCTGAAGAGGTCTGGACCATTGTGTGAGACACTCTTTGCCAGAGTTTCACAATAATGGAAACTTGGACACAGATGGGAGAGACGTTTTGCTGCCATGTTGGCTGGGGGAGCTATTAAAAGAATATTTTATTTTGATTCATGTGGTATTTGTTTTGTTTCTCTGGCCCCAGGAGACGTATAAACAGATTCACCATGTCTTCTGGGACTGGCTCTGGGACAAAATCATGCATGTAGTCCCCTCCAGTTCAGTTACTCAAGTTCTGAAAGCTAATAATGTTTTATTCAGGATGAGGTTTGTTGTGGATAGAGGATTAGAATGTTGAAAAAGCAACATCTGTGGCCTTTAGTGTAGATTTTGATAGTTTTAAAGATTAATGTACAGACAGCCAAACCTGCTACCAGCTCGATCAGTATATCAGGTTAACAAAAAATAAAAAACTGGTATAAACATAATGGTGCCTGCATTCTTTGTTAGGAGAACATATCTCAATGTCCACGTTGTATCAATAAAACAATCACGCTAAGTCATGCCAGGATAGTTTCAGGTTATTTTGTGCCAGTCATGATAACATTATGCTCACCAGAGCAACTGCTGAGATCTTAGCACACCGTTTCCCTTCTATTGAATCAGATGCATTGCATGGTAGGTATGTTCAGGGCCTTGGCAGACATGCAAGTAAAAATAATGGTCAGTAGATATATATCACACTATTGCATATGGAAGGATTTTTGATCACACTCATGTTTGAAACATGCCATTATAACATGCTCACATTGGCAATGCTAACATGCATGATAACATTTGCTAATTAAATAATTACTTAATTGATTAATGCTGTAGGAACATGTGGATCATATAATCATATCATCTGGGAACCAGCAATGTTTCTGCCAGTCAATGTAACCTATGTAGTAGATTGATTTGTATTTTTAATGTTGTCTGTCATCTTCATCCCACCCAGACTCCGCCTCCAGATTATTAAACTCTAATACACATGTAAGCACATGTTCAAGCTGCCCATGTGTTCATTTAATGCTTCTTAATTCAGTTTCAAATGAATTACCATGAAAGAGGAAAATAGAAAAAAATCTTTAAATGCAAATTATATTCTCTCATTGGGTCCTGATGCAACAGCTGTGGGTGAGTTTCAGAACAGAGATATGCACACTTATCTTTTTTACTGGGTTGAAACATGCCACTTACAGAGAATGTTCTTCATTTCAGCTGTTGTCTGCTCTCATGTTCATGTGGTCAAACGGCTTTATTGTTGACGTCATGACCGGACACTGTTTTTTTAACTGCTGACTGAGGCCAAGGCTCTGGTCCAAAGGGATTTCCCAACAAAGACAGAGGCGATGATAACTTGGGATTGGTTAATGACGCTGGTAATATAACTTGTTGATCAGACAGATTCGAGTAGAATTATAATTAGCATGTTTTTATCATTACTTTCTTGTTCTTTCATGATCTTTGTTTTCAGACCACACGCTGTACTATATGAAGGAGCATACAGGAAACATTCACTACAGACATCAAACAGCACTTTGCTTTCTGTCTGTGTGACAGTTTTGGTTCTCACCACAATGATGACTGAGAGGGTGGTGTGGCATCACGAAACATTTTTCTCATGTGCTGAAGAGAGAAGAAAAGAAAAGTAAACTCGACGAGTGCTTTTCTAGTTTCTTGATTGTGTGATGTGAAGTGTTCAGCATTTTTGATATATATATATGTTAATGTAAAATCTATCCAGTAACCCACACACTTACACTAACTGACAACTACAAATGAAGCAACACTCACACACACACACACGTACACATCCATGTGTGTGACACATCACCGACACAACTTTGAAGTGAGTCAGATCTGCCTGCTTTCTTTCTCTTTCTCTCTATCAACACACTTGCATTCCTATTGGTCGTAATCACCTGTTACCAAGACAACCTACAGTGACTTACTGACCTCTGTAGTGTTTGTTAGAAGCTGATGCTAATGCAGGGTTGTAGCACCGTGGCTGATGAGGCAACAGACACTCACAGTAAATCACAGTATTAGTGGTATTACTTTAACTTGGGCTTCCAAAGCACACTGCTGACCTTTGTGCACAGTGGCATAATGTGTGTGTGTGCGCGTGTGTGTGTGTGTGTCTGCCAGCTCCTGGAAGTCCAGCAGACTCCAGTATGGAATGTTGAGAACAGCTGTGGACATGACTGAAAGAATTTACACAGAAACCTAACCTCATGATGGTATCACACACACACAGTATGTGTGTGTGATAATTGATCCATCTATTTTTTAAATCTTTTATTCCTGCCAGTCTAATGGTAAGTGAAGCAATAATGCTATATTGTATTATATAAGAATATTATTAGACCCCCTTCTGTTTACTGCAATCTCAGATTTTAATTTCACTTACTGGTATGATCATAATGATTGGCATGGCCAAACCAAGTTTTTTGATGTTTATAATGTAAGAAGAGATGTTAGACTGATTTAATAACAACATACACATATTTCTACTTATTGCTTTCTCTCTCTGCTTACTCTCTTCCAGACATGTCCCTACATGTAACAGTGACAGAGACAATGGTTTGTCTTCACCTTCTGAACGAGGCAGGAAGCAGGAGGGTTTTAAAAGAGAACGACATGCTCAGTTTCATTTCTGTGTGTTTTTTATCCTGGATCAGGACTCTGTAGCTCCGTTTCCGCCAACATTTCCTGCAGCTCCATGACTCATACAAACACATTCACAAACACAGACACACACCCGTGTGTCACTAGTTATCCTACACATCTTGTTGCGATTAGTACGACACATGGGGTTGCGAAAATGGGCGTGTACGTAAAATGCATACACACACACACACAAAAACATTCACAGTGCTAATTGAAAGCAGCCGCTTGCAGCGTGTTGAAATGTTAACAGTGTGTGCCGGCCCACCTGTTGTCTTGTGGACTGAGGGAAAGCTAATGTTGCAGCATGTGTTAAATAACCAGAAGACAAGGCAAAGACAAAGAAATTAAAGAATGTAACCCCTTATTGCTAACTGGAGAAAGCAGATGTGGAAATCTGATGTAAAACAGCACAACAAAATCAACTATTTTTTTTCCAACAACAGTCTCTTATTTCTTTCACCTGACATATGCCATAGCTGCTCGCTTTTCTGTCTTTAGTTCCGCCACATTTCGCTTATCTGTCCATTGTTGACAGGAAAATTCCAAAAAAGACTCATTCGCCAGAAGAATATAGAAGGCATTCATTTAACATTGGTCCCCGTAGAAACTCAAGACCCTTTCATCATATCCTCACTCAGCAGTTCTTAATGCTTCGGGAAGTACCCTCCAGCCCAGCCCACCCAGTGTTATCCTCCACATAGCAGTGCTGAGTGAAGAGCATTGTTCAGTCAAATGACTCTGCTCCATGAGAAATGCAATTCAACAGAGAAAGATATTGTATGCTTTTCAATTCCATTCCCAGCATCCAAAAGATGTAACTTCTTTGGAGCAGGAATATACTCAGCAGAGTTTATATGTTCAATACATCATGAGATACTGCATTAATAGTTGACATTTTTGGCTTACTGTCAGAGGTCTGCCCTACAGTTGGGTGTGTGTATGTGTGTGACTGACTCACTGACTGACTGAGTGGACTACCTCTACATTTGCAGCACCTGCCTGTTTTCAAACACGTAAGCAGCAGGTTTACATTCTATCGTGCAATCCACACTGACTCCGTCTTTCATTGCATTAAGTGAAGCCTAATGTAGCACAGACAGCTGTCACACAAATATCCTGCTGTATATGTATTTTGAATGTAATTACAGCAAGTTAATTGACTAATCAAGGCTCCAAGCTGGTCTGTGAGTTTCTCCTCACTCACTGTGGTGACAGCCCAGATGGATGGGAGGTGTTGTTATTTGATCAGTTAGACGCGCGAGTGACAGACGAGGGGTTTATTGTATCATTAAGCGTATTATTACTTGTTTGTGTTAAAGTGACCAAAGCATTCTAACTACTAATATTCCAAAGATTCACATAATAGACAATAGTAGTAAATTAATGTCAATTGGGTTAAATCTCTTGGAGGAGTTTGTTAAAGTATGGAGCCTGGAAATGGCCCAACACACCCTCAATTTCTTCATTCAATTCAAGATGGCCAACTTCCTGTTGGTTTTAAGATATGGGTCCAAGAGGCTTTTTTGTACATCTCCACATGTTACATCTGTGTACCAAATTTTGTCTTTCTAAGTCAAACCTACTGCGGGGGCTAAGTCTAAAATCGCATAAAATGTTTTACTTCATGTGGCCAACAGGGGGCACCATGCCAATTTGTCAGTATTGATATATGGCTGTGTTCAGGCCTGGACTCTGATCACATGTGACAAATTTGAGTTAATTTGGTCAATGGATGCTCAACTTAGAGCCACTTCCTGTTCATGGCGAGTACTCAAAATTCGCCACACCGCCAGAGCTATACCGTTTACTTTAAACACACCATCTTTATAACAATGCAGTGGAAGGACTGGTTAAGGCAGTCAGCGGGGCTACTACAGAGGAAAGGTTTTTGCAGAAGCGACAATAGTAACCAGCCATCCAAAGGAACTGCTGTAGCTCGCCGTATTGACAGTCACAGGAAAATCAGCAACAGCAGCAACCTTGGCATCGACGGGACACACCTTCCCTCCACCAACCTGCTGCCCAAGATATGTGATGGTACCTTTTCCAAAGTCACACTTGGCAAGGTTGAAGGTCAGAGAAGCATTAGCCAGGCGTTCAAAGACTTCTCTCAACGTAGCTACATGATTAGCTCAGTCACCAGAATATACAACAATGTCATCTAAATATGATCTGCATTCTGGAACATCTCCCAAGACTTTGTCTACTAACCTCTGAAATGTAGCATGAGCATTACACATACCAAAGGGCATAACTGTGTATTGGAGGAAGCTGTCGGGTGTTACAAATGCTGAAACACCAGAAGCATGTGGAGTCAACAGGACTTGCCAATTTTAGCATATCCTATTTACTCACATACTTTGTCGGACCAATCTCATCAATGCAGTCATCCATCAGGGGTAACCGATATGCGTCTGGGACAGTTACAGAGTTTACTTTGCAGTAATCAGTGCAGAACCTCAGACTTCCATCAGAGTTTGTATCCAGGAGACAAGGTGAACTCCATGGACTAGCTCTCGGTACAGCAAACCCATTTTTCAAAAGATAGTCAACTTTTTTTCTTCATGATTCCCCTCTTTGCTGGACTGGCTCAATAAGCAAGCTGCTTAATTGGTCTGGGTTCAGACAATATCATGAGTGATGACAGATGTCTGAGATGGAATGTCTTTGAACAGACTCTGGAAGTCATTTACAAGTTTTACAACATCATCACACTGATCATCAGAGATGGAAGCCATAGGGGTGCCATCTTCACATCATGGGTCGTGGATAACCCATTTTCATCCTCTCTGGAACGATATTGCTTCATCATGTTGCGGTCCGGGGTCTTGACGACATAGTTTATGTCACTGAGCTTCTTTTCTACAACATAATGACCAGAAAATTTTGTGCAGAGTGCCAAACTAGGTGTAAGCAAGAGAATTAAAACTTTGTCACCTGGCTGGAACAAGTGGGTGACTGTCTTGTGGTCATAGCAATGCTTCATTTTTACCTGCGAAGAGGTCAGGGCATCCCGAGCAAAAGAACAAGCTAGTTGGAGTGATCCTTGAGTTTTGCAACATAATCTGGAATACTCTTCACCTTTTTGTCAGGCACAACTAGTTATTCTTTAAGAACTTTCAATGGACCCCGTACCTCATGTCCAAACACAAGCTCTGCAGGACTAAAACCCAGTGATTCCTGTACAGCCTCACGGGTGGCAAACAGAACAAGGGGGATACTTTAATTCCAATACGTTTTTGATTTCATAGTTTGGTGAAACCTTTCCAGTGCCCCCTGCTTTCAGGATGGTCAGGACTAGACATCACATGTTTAATGGCAAATGTCTTGAACACCTGGGCAAACACTGTAGATTAAATTGTTGCCCTGATCAGTCTGAATCACGTTTGGCAGACCATACACTAAAAATAATTTTACCATAGCCTTGGTGATAATTGGAGCTGTGATTTTCCGCAGATAAATGGCTTCTGGTACCTGGTGGTAGCACACATGACAGTAAGGAGAAACTCATAACCAGATTTAGTCTTTGGCAATGGGCCAACACAATCAACTATTACTCCCTCAAATGGTTCTTTTCCTGTTGGAATTGGGCAGAGAGGAGCAGAAGGGATCACCTGATTTGGTTTCCCAGCAACTTGACACACATGACAAGTATGACAATAAAGAACGACATCAGACTTAAGTCCTGGCCAAAATGAATGCCCAAGAACCTAAGAAAGTCTTGGTGTCACCCCTGTGCCCTGCCCATGGATGATCATGCGCTAAAGAGAGTACCTGAGAGCGGAAGGAAGTAGAAACTACAACCTGGAAAGGAGTGCTCCAGTCCTCATTCTCCAAATCACTGGACCAATGTCGCATCAGCAGGCCATCATCGAGAATGTATGCCATTTTCTTTAGGAAAGAAAGAAAGGGAGAGGCAGAAACACAGACACACACATGCATACACACACACAACCAGCCCCCTGGCACATAACAAGCAGTACATGATACAATTGTTACAGCAGCTTTGAATTCCGTGTTAAAAGCCGTGTTTCAGCTCAGGGAGTACTGATACAGTCATAGCTCTGGTTAAGCACTGAATGATTCGGTGAACAAATGTTTTGTACTTTTAAAAGAACAGATTCTTGTGATTCAGTACACTGAAAAGAACTGCATCACTACTGTGCGGCCGCATTTGTACGCTTAAAATATCTGACGGACACATCCAGACAGATCGACAGACAATCAAATGAAGACATGGAAAAGCTGAGAATACTGTATATGGAGCTGACAGTGTAACTGTCACACGGTGTGAATGATGCATCGTCTGGGAGCAGAAGAGGAAGTGGAAATGTGGAGTGTATCAGTTTCAGCACCATCGTGGAGACCACCCTGTCCCTGCTACACAAAAGCATGGACTGCTTGGGGGTGGAGTTGCTGTCTGCATAAGAAACCTGGACGGAACAAAAATAAAGGATGTCACCTCTGAGTTTCAATACGTGTAAGTATGCATATGTGTATGATTAAACAATCGGGATGAAGCATGAGAAATGGTGAGCTTTAGAGCTTCTGGGAGACGGATTATTTAACCTTTAAACAGTTATACAGGCTAGCTCTCACTATGCAAAGTTAAAATACCTGTCTCCTGATTCTAGCATCATTTTTAGCCAACAGAGAGAATACAGAGGGTCGTATTGATTCTCTCGTATTTCTCTTTCTGGTAAGAAAGTTAATGCGTGGACCTCTGTAAATGAACTTTTCCTTCAAAGTAAATGTTGGGATCACCAAACATGGCGACATCACTGAAAACTTGAGAAATTCATGGCATGATGTAAAGTTTAGCCAGATTTAACCACACCATTTAACCACTAAACTGTAACTGCGCACTGAAGCAGATCAAAGTTGAACCAGAAAGTCTGCAAGCTGTTGGCATCACACAATTAGAAGACTAACATTAGTTTTCCTTTCTGAATATGTTTATTTACAACCTGTCAGGTGAATGCTTGTGTTTCTTCCATATTCAAACTTATTTTTAGTGATGTCACTGCATTCCAAGATCCCACCAATTACTTGAGCATGTACTGTGTGATAATGACTATTAGGACTGATGCCAAAACTACCTCTGTAAAAAAAAGAATTCCTGGTTTTACTTTAAATTAATGCCTTTGATTACAATGTCAAAGTGTGAGTTTAAAGATCCTGTAATGGGAACCTGTTGCCCCTTTGATCCAGACACTTGTTAATGATCAGTTAATAGTAGAGAGAGACAAGAAAGTAGGTTTCCTGGTGGGCAAAATGAGACAGAATGTCAATACAAATGTTGCAAAATGATTTGTTTGTATTTTCTTCAGTTTGGTCAGCCTGTGAGTCTGTGATGTCATCCTGCCGCTTCAGATATTGCTCCTTAATGATTAACAGCAGCTAGTGTCAGGCTATCCTTATCTCTGTAACATATTCAGGAGGCCAGGATTAATGTGAGTATGGGAACAAATAACAGCTGATAAGAGTGGGCAGAGGAGTGTTGAGAGTGTGTGTGTGTGTGGTTATGCATGTGCTTGCATTTATGTGTGTCAGCGTAGAAGGCTAGCATTTGTTCTTGTAGGAGTCGTCCGGCCCCCGCAAGAAAGGAATGTGCCTCCATGTACGGCACTGCACATACCAACAACTCATTCTCTCTCTCTCACAGACACACACACACACACACACGCACGTCATTGTTATTGTACAGCACATTAACAACCCGCAAAGCACAGGTCCCACTCACATCCAAAGATCATAAGCAGTCTTGTCAGTAAATCACACACTAGAAGTGTGTGTGTGTTGTTCTTTACTTGAGAATTAGAGGATACGACTTTAGGAAATGATGACGCAAGTGAATCATGTTTTAAAGTACAAAACAAACAACCTTCAAATAGAAATATAATCCCCATCATCTCTGTTGTCATTCATTCCAATAAGAAGGTGCTGTTAGTTAGCAGAAAAGGCTTTTTACATAATTTCTCCTGTGTTCTTCCTGCATTTCCTATTCTACTTCATCACAACACAATGTGGCTTTTTCTGGCACGGACACAGGAAAGACAGACGTCAGCAGAACAGTGCGAGGCGTTGTTGGGAAAGGCTGCAAGGAGGGCAGGGCCTTTTGGATAGAGACAGATTAGAGTATTTAGTGCCAAACACTACATCACTCATTACAAGTACACTCTTAGAAATACTGTGCTGAATTTATACCTCTAGGGTTACAACGGTTTGTCACTGGGGCAGTACCCTCAAAGGTACTGCTCTTATACCCCTGACACTGGCTTGGAAACATATTTAATTCAGAAGAGACTAGAGAGTCAAGTAAACAGCAACAGCTGCATATACTACAAATGCAAAGGGAGAATCATATTTAAAAAGGGGCAGCAGCAAGAGAATAGGCAAACAAAGTAGATTTGTCACTAAGCTACTGGATATGTGATCAGCTAATGAGAACAGCTGATATTATGATTGACAGTCCCAGACATTGACAGCAAGGAAATGTGAGTGTGGATGCTGAATGTTCAAGAATACAACTAGGCCAAAGCATGCAAACAGAAAGTCTTCGACTGGACTTTTGCTTCATATATGAGATCCAACAAGTAACCCTATCAGAAATAAGCATGGATAAGCATTGGGGGCATATCCATTTATGCCCCCAATGGTGCCTACATTAATGTGCCACCTTGGGTTCTGATTATTGGACTTCAACTAACTATGTGTACTTATTTAAAGGCAAAAAAGGTTCATATACTGTATATTCCCAAGCCACCGTCAAGGGTACAACAGCTATACCTTGGAGGGTAATGCCCCAGTGGCAAGCCATTTTACAGCACATTATTTCTGAGAGTGTAAGGAGTGAGCTTGAATTTGGATGCAAAGTGGAGGGTTATCATCATGTAGTTTAGTGGATTGAGGTTGCTGTGAAGCCGCACTCTTGTCTAAACAGTTTTCCCTAACTTCAAGAAAAAGGTGGATGGAGGGTGAAAGTCAGGGTAAACAGGAGACAAGAGCAGAGGAGAAAGGAAAGGAAAGGAGGCCCTCATTTATCCCAAAGTAAACAGGAGGTGGGCTCTGAGCGCTGTGAACTGCAGGAATCTTCCTGTTTCTGATTTGAGAATCTGTTGTAACTATTGTATTGAGAGTTAATTTGTTCCCATATTGCTGTATCATACTCAGCTATGGAGTTTAATAAAATATCTCACTACGTAGAACAAAACACTTATTCCTTTGTTGTGTTTATGTACAATATTTTCATATAGAACAACACAAAATAGAGATTTGGGAGCTGTAGTTGAAAAAAAAGTGTGTGGGGGGTTTTAACTGGTTTATCAGCTTTGAAAAAAAGTCATCCATGTAAGAACATCTTTACTCCTTCCTCCTGTATGTTTTATGCTTTTTGTCAGAACAACCCATATGGCTTTCAGTGCCAGGATCCAAGTCACAATATGCACCATTACTCACTGCCTTAGAACAGGTTATCAAATAGATACCACCACGTGTGTGCTGTGTAAAATCCAAGTTGACTTATTTACGTTGGACCAAACCATGATCTTTTCCCCAAACTTAATGACGTAGTTTTGCTTGAATTTAACATTAACCATGTGTTTAAAACTGCAACCACAGTTGTAAGAGTTCAAACTAGGAGCAGCCGGACGCTCTACTTTGAGCTCCCTCCAGATGACATAGCTCCTCACCCTATCGCTAAGATTGAGCCCAGCAACCCTGAAGAGAACCTAATTTTAGCCACTTGTATCCGCGATCTTATTCTTTCTGTGACTACCCAAAGCTCATGATCGCAGGTAGGGGTTGGAACTTAGATGGGCTGGTAAATTGATAGATTGATAAATTCATCAACTTCCGGCTCAGCTCCTTCTTCACCACAGTCTGGTACAAACACTTGTCCAAACCACCAGGCCATCTCATGCTCCATTCTTCCCTCAACCATGAACAATTCACTCCGCACCCAGAGTAGGGAAGTCTACGGATTTCCGGGAGAGGCCTCAGACTTTTAGGAGCTAACTCTCACCCCAACTGCTTCACACTCATCTGCAATACATGCAGAAGGTTCTGGCCTGATGAAGCAAAAAGAACCAAATCATCTGCGAAGGATGCAATTCTGAGGTCACCAAACCGAGTAACCTTCTCCACCGGCTGGGCCTTGAGATCCTGTCCATGAATACGCAGTCTTGCAATAGTAAAAAGCTGGTCGACTGTTTCTTGACCAAGACAGAATCCACATTGTTCCTTTTGGTCAAAATTGTTCCAATTGGTCAAAGCCTCCTTTTTCAATATCCTGGAGCTCTGCTCCTCTCTTCACCTGAGTGTCCAAGACATACAGACATGCATCTCTCCTTGAACATGGTGTTCATTATGGCCAATCAATGACTACACAGAAGTCCAGTAACAATACACCACTCTGGTTCAGGTGAGGCAGGCCATTCCTTCCAATCAGCCCCCTCCATGTTTCTCTACTGCAGACCATGAGTGTACAAGCTCCCCTGCAGAAGTATACATATAAAGCGAGAGAGTCTCTGGGTGGTATCCCTTCCATGACACCACCCGAAAGGCTGGCATTGATCCCAATGTGTTCCCAGGCCAGCCGGGCGACATAGTCACTCCAGCGTGTCCTGGGTCTTCCTCTGGGTCTCCTCCCGGTGGGAAGTGCCTGGAACACCTCCCGAGGGAAGCATCCAGGGGCATCCGATACAGATGCCTGAGCCACCTCAGCTGGCTCCTCTCGATGTGGAGGAGCAGCGGCTCTACTCCGAGCTCCTCCCAGGTGACAGAGCTCCTCACCGTACCTCTAAGGGAGCGCCCCGCCACCCTGCGGAGAAAACTAATTTCATCCGATTTTAACCCGGATCTTGTTCTTTTGGTCATGACCATAGGTGAGAGTAGGAATTTGACATGTCTTCATTCATGTCTACCTTTGATTCCAAAGATGGACTGAATTAAATATTAAAGCAAAAATTAAAACAAAGTAAGATTTTAATAATCTTATCAGTGGTAAGAAAAAAATCTAAGAAAAAAATATTGTTTATCAGTCTTTAATACTGTAAAACACTAATCCCCCTACACAATGCATACTTAAAGTATTTTTGAAATGGGAATGTTTCAGTAGGTTTATGTTTTCAATTAAGTTAAACTAAATAATTGAGCGATTCTGCATGTGGGATCCATATGTGAAACATGTGATTGTTGCTTTTATTATGTAAACTCCAGTCCAGGATTATGAAGGTTGTTGGAATGTGTCTACAAACACTCACCAGATGTGAGTTTGATCATCAGGATACAAACATGATATGATGCTGATATTAATGAACACTGACACTGTTAGGAAATGATCATACCATCAGAGTAAGATCACATTTGTTCATGTGCAATGTTGAGAAAGGAAAGTCATCCTGAGCAGGGCTGACACAATGCATTGACATAATCCATTGTGCATGCACCGCCGTTCAACCCTGCAGACTCCAACAAAATCAACTGAGGATTGTAGGACTGTAACTTCACTCTGT
Source organism: Serranus cabrilla (assembly GCA_903364295.1). Lineage (NCBI taxonomy): Eukaryota > Metazoa > Chordata > Actinopteri > Perciformes > Serranidae > Serranus > Serranus cabrilla. The sequence continues at coordinate 91,794 of CAFUXE010000078.1, forward strand.
ACCAGGAAATTTGGTTTGTAAATGTGAGAAATTGAAATTGATCATCCACCTCATCCTCATTCCCCCCATCCTCCTCTTAATCCTCCTCGTCCTTGTCTTTCTCCTCCTCCTCCTCATCCCTGGCTGTAGGCGGCGTGAATGTGTGTCTGTGGTTTACCTCAGACATCAGATGTCACGGCACAGCTTTGCTTTTCGAGGTTTGACTTTTCACCTCCTCAGACTCTCTGTGGTGATGGGGGGAAAGTTCAGCCCTGACCTGGTGTGCTTTAGGCTTGATCTGTAGAACAGAGTGAATATCTGACAAATATATTTATACATACTGTACATAGATATAGATAGACAATATTTGGCCAGTGAGTTATTGAAGCATCATGATATTCTTGACAGAGGGAGGTCACCTCAACAGTTGAGATAACATTAAGACTTGAGAGCATGCTGGTTATTTAGCTATACTTCAGAGATACTGATACACACATCTGGTTCACATCTGGCACTAGCTAGGCAAGTCCTGAGCTTGGGATATTTTTATGTTTATGGTCCACACAATGTGAGAAGTCACACTTTTGAATCTCTCTCCCTCTCTCTCCCTCTCTCTCTCTCTGTATGTTTTAGTGACAGTAAAGGATTTTTATTTTTTCAATGTTTTTACGATAAAAAAACAATCATGTCCTTTTTTGAAAGGAAGTGAAATGAAATTGAAGCACATCTACACTTGTGCTTGTGTTGTATGAACTCTCAGATGTATGTTGATTTCAACTGCTAAATTAAACTAATATTTTAACATTGTAACATTCATTGCTTTAGAGACTAAACCTAAAAAAACAGAATTTAACATTTCAGACTCAGTTTTGAGCTTGACCACACTGCACGATGGTTGGTTCTTCTATACTCACACATTGTGAAGGTTTCATGGATCATGTTTTCACAGTAAGATGTTTTTTTTCTTTGTGCCTAACAACCGCTGCATTAAGTTATAGGTTATGGAAGTACAAGCACACGACTTGTAAAATGCTTCCTCTCATTTCTCAAGCTGGCAGGGCAGGAGCTGGTAAAACCATCACACACACATACACACACTTACTAAGGGAGATATAGACATCTGCTCAAACACTCAACCTACATGGTGCTAAGTGAAAATCAAGAGCTGTTTTCATCTCAGAAAAATAGCACAAGAGAAGGAAGGAGAGAAATCCAGATACTTAGTGTAAATCTGAAGGAAGGAAGAAAGATGAAGGAGAAAAGGGAAGGTCAAACTACAGAACAAGACAGAAAGCTTTTACAGTAACCATGAAGTCTGGTGGAGCTGCAGGGCAGCAGGAGCTCATCAGTCAGCAGAATATGATCTGTGCACGTTGCCGCCCTGTGATTTCCCCACTGTCGCTGTGAATCTACTTCCTAACCTCTGCAGTTGTGCTTCTGCAGCCAGAACAAAGCCCCTGAGAGGGGAGGGGAGACAGGCCGGAGTTCTCACACCGCCTTTCATTTCCTGTAATTCATATTTGGCTTTAATTTTTCCGTAATTTATCGGTAAATGATGCCATTAATTATCCTTGCCTTTGAAAACATACTTCCTTACATCAAACAGCCTGAAACAATGGCAGATACATCCAAGGTCTGAATCACTCTTGGTGTTTAGTTACTTAAAAAAATACTCCATGACTATATATTATTTATCATTTTGAGGTCCATCAATGGCCATGTTTTTCTCTTATTTTATTATTATTTCACTTATTTTATTTTTATTTAAAGCACATGAAGCTGGCTCTAATGAGTGAGTGAATGCCTTGTCTTGCACATTTCTTTTTTTTTTCTGTTTTTCAACATGACATCACAAGGCAAAAAAATGTTTTTGTTCACAAATTCCATAAAATAACCCTCACTCCAGACAAGATGGTTGATATTAGACATTTCTGCAAATCCCTAAATTACTGTACATCCAATCAGTACATTTTAAAATGTCTTTACTTCCACAACATCTGCAAGAGGCCACTCTGGTATGGTAAAAGTAAGGTAAAGATTGTTATAAATAGAACTATTGACAAAGAACTCTGTCTCTTCATAAAAATTGGAAGCCATAGATGCCCATCCAACCCAAATTTTCAAGGTGGAGATATAAGCACTACTTCAAATTCGACTGAGAAAGACTGAGAAAACAATAACATGTCAGTAACCAGTAACATCACATATGGATCTCAGCTTGGTCTCAGCTTTAGACAGGCACATATCAAAACAATGTGTTTAGTGTTTAGTGAAAATAGTAGTAGGTTATAATAAACAGCACAAGCATATTTTAAGACATTTGCTGATGCTTGAAATAATCAACTGGCACATACTTACTAGAGCATGTTAGCAATGTGTTAAATGTTCTGAACACACATGAAAAGTAACAGCATGACCACCTTCCATATTCCTAAAGTTTCATCAAGAAAAACATATAAAACAGGCTTTAAATAACAAGTGAGCTTGTGCTTTGGAATCATTCTCATATGATCATATGTCATGGTCATGTGTCCACACAGATATATCACAAATGACAAGCTGATGAGTCAAAAGCAGCAAAAACATCTGTAGTTTATCACAAGATGGTATCCTGTACGTGGATCTAGACATATTTTAGGGAAAGTATTTTAAGGATCTGAGACCACAACCAGGGAGCACATCTGCATCAACTACATTGATAATATAAGGGAATACAACAACAACAAGCTCTCAGCCATTTTATCAACTTTCTCAAAAAAACAGGAAATCTGTTCTATCTTTGAAATCTAGGGGAGATCCAGAGTTAAAATGACTTGTTATTAGTCACCACTCACATGGTGTTGAGGCTGAAATATTCTGTGAGATGAAACACATCATGACATCGTGCAGTCAGACCTTTCTTCAGTGCTGACACAGTGCTGTGGAGATAGGTCTGTTAATGCACGACTACACCTGGCCAAACAAACCACAACCAATCTAAATAAGGCAGGCTTGATTATGGGATATGCCTCAGGTGTGACTGGAGTGTCTTAACTGCCGGCCAGGCTAAGCAGAAACAAAAATCCACTAAAAGAAAAACACTCCAAAGAAGATTTTCTCAGTGAAAAGAACAGGCAAAACATTAGCTTGCTGGCAACACTTTGCGACACTTTCATGGAGGCTTTTTGCCCAAAATCTATCACAAAAGGGGAAAGGAATACACAAGATAGACTGAGGAACAACAAGTACTAAGGAAGCACTTGAAACAATTCCACATGGGGACGTGACGATGCCATCGTCACGATGGTATTGTGGTTTGAAAACACTATGTGAAGGCTGTATGGGATGTGACCAACAAAACAGTTAGGAGGGAAATGGACATAATTTCATCTCTTAAATCATCGCAATTCTGTATTCACCTCACACGCTTTCTCAACACACAACCTACCAAAGTGCATTTGTGGTAGGGCCCCTCCCCAAGCAAATAATTTAATGTATAACAAAGAGGAAATTATACTGTCTTTAACTTAGTTTCACAGTGTGCGGTTCTTTGGTCCAATATATTCTGCTTTGCTGCATGTTTGTGTGTTTATATACTGTATTTCCTCTTCACATGATCTTTCAAAGCTTCAACCTATTTTGCCCTCATCCTCATTGTCCCGCCATGAGCCATTGTAGTTGCTGTAAAACATGTGATTTCACTGACAGTCCGTGTGTGTCTCTGTTCTGTGGTTTCATGTCAATTTTGGTCAAGTGTTTTATGGATTTGTTTTCTGTTGCAAGTTGGCTGTGAATGCTGTTGTGAGTGTGAGAGAGAGAGAGTCAGACAGAGAGAGTGAACACACGTTGCCATAATTCAGCAGAATAATGATGGGGGGCGTATCATTTATCCTTCACAGTTAATGTGTCTTCAGCATGG
>CAFUXE010000078.1:114427-131050 GCA_903364295.1 Serranus cabrilla
CTACAGCTTGTTTCTGACATGAAACAGGTTGGTTGCCACGCCATAAAAATGGCACGTGTAAAGGTTCTATGTGCAGGTGGCTGTGCAATATTTACAAAGTCAAAGAAGGACAGAGCAGAGTAACATGAAGCAGCAAACGAATGAGAGCAGAAAACAACAACAAAACAAGAAAGGGGGGTATCTGAGGGGAAGGAGACGAGAGGGAGACCATGTCTCTTCAGCAGCAGTGGACATTTCTAAAGGATTGTGCAATTAAATGCTAAAACATTAGCTGAATACATTTTAGGTTGAAAGGAAATGAAAAGCCACATCTGTTGTCATTCATTTGAATCATTTACATGTGGCTACGACAGGAAGTGCCTGATTTTGGCTCAGCTAAAAACATTTCACTTTGTTTGTTTGTTTTTTTGGCTGGCTTACTATTGGAGCCTAAAGTTGCTATTACTTGTTGTGCTGTCCGTCAGTCAGTCTATTAATGCTGTCATTCCAGCTGGTTGTTGGTCTGTCCAAAACTATGGTACATAGTGCTTTAGTGGACCCTACAGGAAACTTCTAAGCCAAGGTGATAAGCAGTGACCCCCTGATGTTTTGGTGGCACCACCAGGTCACATTTTAGCCTAATTTGAGCCTTAATATCTAAAATCATTCACTCAGTTGCTACTCCTCACTCACTTTCTTTGCAGTTTTATGCAAACTCTATATAGTAAGATCATTGTCATGTCTGTCGAGCAATTAAAACATCTCCGATCATCTCCTGGTGGATCATCAATAATAAATAAGGTACTGATGGCATAGCAGGGTATTTAGACATCCAGAGATCTGTCTGTACTGGTGGGAGAGGCAGCTGAGCTGAGAAACATAGTGGTTTACTGGATATTATTGTTGGAACAGTGCAAAGACTAACTAAGAGGTGAGAGTGTGGTGAGTTTTGTTTTGTTTCTGGTGAGTTTCTGGTGAAAGTGTGAAGATAGAAAAAAAATAGGTGTAAGAATGTTTCCTTTCTTCACAACAGCTTATTCAACACCGCAAATACTTTGCTGCTGGAACGCAGCCCGGGGATGGTGGATGGGTGGAGGGAGTGTTTACACAGAAACACAAATACTGTCATAAACCATATACCCTGGTAACATTTTTGGAAGGCAAGGCAGTATGAAAAAAAACATCTTTTTGATAAATACATATTAGAGTAGGGATGAGCTGTTCTGCTAACATTAAGAATTATTCATTTTTAGAAAGACATAGATTTGTCTTCTCCCTGTCATGATAAAATAATACTTCCATTGAAAGCCATTACTAGTGCTCTTCATTACACATGAGCTTAGTGGGCATTGTGAGTCAAAATCAGTCTTTCTTTCTTTGTACTTCAGGAGTAGAAGCAGAATTACTAGATAGAAAATAATGAGATGTGCTGCTCTTGCTATACTAGCAAGATTCCACCAACTAGTAATCTGGAAGATTGTGTTTTACGGAGAGGGGCTGAATGAAGCCTAGATTCTGAAACACACAAGCTCTGTGTGTTTCAGAATCTAGGCTGTCACTCAAAGCGCTTAATATGCCCTTAATTATTTATACTCTTGAGCCTTAATAGTAGCTAAATGGAAATCTTCCCATGGGGGTCTATGAGGATCGACTCTCTTTCGGAGACCATCTGAAGTTGTAAGTCAAGGAATTGCAGGTTTTGGCCCTTCTGCATTGGCTTTATTTTTCCGGTTGCTGCTTGTTATTGGCACACGATTGTATACATTGGACAGCAGTGAGTAGTGATTTGGGACAAAATGTATTACTTTTTCAGTCTCAGAAGTAGGATTGGGGTTGTGGCACCTGTGATGTTCTTCCTTTTTATCCTCAGAGTCATTTTGGCTTGAAATTGTAGGGCTTGGTTTTCTCTTGGCCACCACTTCTCTCACACTCATGCTGCACCTTTCTCTTAGGAGAATGGAATGTGCAGTGGGAAACAGATTCAACCACATGTGCACTCTCATTGCAGCCATATGGAGCAAGGACTTTTGTGCCATGGAGTAATTACTTTCAGAGCTGTGATCTGATGTCCGGGCTTCATTCTACACACAGAGATGAGGAACATAAAGCACTGCATCCTTTATTCCTTTGCCAAAGGAAAGAAAAATCAAGTCTGTTCATTCACAACAAAGCTTTTCAACCCAGCTTTTTCCTATCAAGGTAAGCTTGGCTTGGCTCTCTAGACAGGAAGACATGTTTTGGCTGCCCCTGTAACTTTATTCTCAGGGTAGCTTTGGAAAATGGTCAAGGGCAATGGAAAATGATTCAGATGGATTTTATGTATTTGCAGGGCAACATAAAACGAAGAAATGCCTCTCTAAAGAAATAAAGGAGAAGGACAAACTTCAAATAAATGACAAAAAGGTCCATAGAAGATGAGTGGTCTGAGAAGGTTGTCTCAGCTTTTGTGTGAACGTATTTTTAGTGCAAGTTGATAAACTTGACCCCCTTTTCAATGATGGTAATTTGGAAATGGGGCCTTGAGCTTCCACTATAACTCACAATAAAACTGATTATTTAACTTTTTATGACCTTATACAGTTTATAAGATGGATGTTTACATATCCAGCATATACACAGTGATACTTTTGCATTCATTCTGAGTTTTGTTTCGGATTTTGAATTAATTCCCTCTCTTTGGTCTCCACTCTGTCCTGAGAGAAATATCTGTGCGTTTAACTGTGAAACGCTCAACTGTGTAAACCAGCTGGATGCTAACTTGGCAGTCAATAAAAGCAGTAAGAGTGAACCAAACAGTAATACCAAAACAATAAACTGAAAGATGCTAAGTAGAGCACAGGGATGGAAAATGATCCATCACACATTACATATAGATTTTATATGATTAATGTAAATGTAAATTTGGTATGTCCACGCCCAGTAGTGCTGCCAGATGGGCCAATGACCTCACCATTACAGAATTAAAAATATGAATTTAAGAATATCAAGAACATTAAAAAATGTATTGTTAATAATGTGTTTTTGACTGACAGTAGTATCTCTCCAATCTACATACAAAAACCAGCACAAAAGTGTCAATACAAGGTGAACAATATCAACATATATTAGCATCCCCCAGGATAACTTTATCACACCGTATTCATTCCATACCCCTCTGTATCTGAATAATATTCATAATATTTGCCTGTAGCATGAAAGCTGCATCTTCTCCCTGTGTCAGCGTGGGTTCTCACCGGGTCCTCCGGCCTCCTCCCACAGTCCAAACACACTAACTGATTACTCTAAATTGCCCCTAGGTCTGAATGAGAGCATGAATGGTTGTCTGTCTCTTTGTGTCAGACCCTTGATAGTCCATCAACCTGTCCAGGGTATACACCGCCTTTTGCTCAGTGTCAGCTGGGATGGCTCTAGTCCCCAGCTCTCCGATCATAAATATATGAATGAATGAAAGAGCTGATAAGGACTGGAGGAAAGGGTAAAGGTGAATGGAGTTGCATGCCTAGAAAACAGAAGGTCCAGCCTTTTTTGGAGCTTGAGCTATACTAGGGAACAAAAGTCTTAATTTGTTGCTGCGCTGAGTTTGACCTTTCTTTTCCTCAGCCATGGACGTGGCACGGCTCTAGGGATGGCAGTGTTTGTTTCTTGATCGGTTGGAGTCTGAAACTGACACACAGCAAGGTTTCTGTTTGTCTATTTGATCGACCACATCCAGTGACAGAATGAAGCCCTAACCCTAACCTATGTTTTCATAGTGTTTTCAAAGTTACATGGTATACATTTAAAATATGGTTGTGGGGAAGTTTCACTGATGGTGGGAAGTTTGATGTGAAGCTGGTTGGTCCAAAAGCTGAGTTAGCTGAGTTAAAACTGTGATTAATTAGCAGTCTATATGAGGAGTGCCTTATTGGGTTCCTTATCATAAATATTTACAGAATGTAAGTGAGTCTTCCAAACCTGATTGTTAACATACAGCAGTTACATTGATAGTTTTTTAAACATCACTTTCCTTTTGCCCATTTTGTGATAGCCTTTGCAGTATGCGCTCTACAGGGTGTGCCACCAGAACTTCCAGAAACATCACTTTCTTTTTTAGAAAAAGTAACACTCTGCTCCTCTTTAGAAACATATAACCTTCCTCACAAAGAACACCCTCAACTGATTTAATACCTGTCAAATTTCACCTTTGTAATTTCATCTGATGGCTGCTTTCCAGAGGAGAAAGTTGCTGACAGGAGAGCAGGACAGAGGGTCGGTTTCATTTCTCTCAGGAAGAGCAGTGTAGGGTTTGTACTTTGGAAAGTCACTGCAAAAAACATTAGATATACTCTTATTCACAGGACAGTATAGAAACAGATGAATCATTGTGCATTATACATAGAAATATCTAGAAGTCCACACAAAGAAGCAGTGGCAGTGTATGTTTACCATTGCATTTTTTATCCACATGTGTAACTGCCTACATGCACCATTCCCAGCTGTGGGAAAATTCTATCCTGTGTGTGTGTGGGGCGGTCCTGAATACGTTTTTAACCATCAGTGTGAGGACATTTTTGGGAAGTGAGGCCATTACAATCGGTCATCACTTCTTCCAAAGCCTGGGCTCATATCATGCTGGTTCATATTACTTCAGCTTTTTCTCAACCAAACAATGTATAGCCAAAGTGGACGAAAGCTGACATAGCTGTTTCTAATCCTCAAGTTCAGCGTTCCCCATCTTTCTTTTTTATAACCAGCACACGTGCAATCGAGATATTTCACAAACGTGATCCACAGAGCTCAGTGATGCTGGTCTAATGTTATCTGTGTAACACTGCACTGGTAATAACGAGTATCACAGCAAATATAGTTCTAATATAGTTCTGACCTGCCACATTGGGGTCTGACCTTGGAATGCATTTTGATTTCACATCATGACATTTTAACCTTACAAATAATTAAAATTTTAAGGGTGGGTGAACTGGTCTTCATGCTTCTCCATAGTCACAGTAGTCAGTTGCTGTATCATAAATTCGGAGATCAATCTTGTATATATATCGATAGATAGATCGATAGATCGATAGATAGATAGACGCATGTTTGTCCTGCCTCTTTAAACACACTGAGTGAAGGTTTCATACATGATATCGTTTTATCCTCCTCACTCCTCCTCTCCCGAGGCTAGTTGCAGCACCTGTTGCATGTCTCAACCTAAAGCTGCATACCTCCTCTGCAGCCGTCAGCTCGAAGAGAAGGAAAGCAAAAAAGACAAAGGAAAGAAGAGCTGTCAGACAGATAGTAAGACACCCGGCCTGTCGGAGCGGGCAGGAGGTTATTAGGGGAAGATGCCTGTATGTTTATTCAATTATATACAGGTTGTGTGTGTGTGTGTGGACTGGGGAACTGCAGGTATACGGCTGTTGTCAGAGCTGTGAGAGGAGCAGAGTCACACAAAGAGGGAGGAAAAAGTGTCAGAGGAAAGAGATAATAGCCATTGCTTGGCAGTAATCATGCCATTTTTCAAGCTGCGTTCTTGTCTCTCTGTTGACCTTTGCCATGGCCTGGCTGTGTGTGTTTACTACAGAGAGATGTTGAAAGTAACAGAGAATCAACAACACCCACTCATGTTTACACATTGACACTCATCTGTCCATGCTTGGGTGCTAATTAGCGATGCTCCCCAAAAACAGCCAGCTCGGAAACGAGTGAAGCAGGAACACATTCGTTTGCACAGACTGCGTTTGTGATAATAACTGTGGTGTTCTCATGTCAGGTCCCAACACAGACCCATTGATGTTTGTTATCAATGTGTTAACTCTTGCAATCAGCAATTAATTAATTTCCTCATGTAACATGTACATCAGCGTATAGAGTTGTTGCAGCAGCCTTGAAGGGGACATATGCTAATATCCAGGTTCGTGCTTGTTTACTTGTTGTTGAGAGAACAAAGTTTAGCTGCTCTTCTCCCAACAATACCACAATAAAGTGAGATTAAGATTTTCTTATTGGTCCCACAATGGGGAAATTCAACCCTGATTCTCTAACCTCTAGGCCACTGACTGCCAAACCAAAACCTTCAAACTAAAAACTTGCTCCGGCTGGAATCTGATCCAAAATCCCCTCTACCTTACTCAGGGAACCCCAAGGCTCTCCTGGGCCAGACTAAATAAATAATCTCTCTAACGTGTTCTGGGCCGCCCCAGGGAGTCCAAACCACCTCAACTTGAACATATCCGGAGGTTCTTAAAATTTATTGGTTTTTAAGAAACTTTTGAAGCTGTTTAGTCTCATTTAGGGCTGAGATTAGAGTTTTTCTTAAACAAGTCATTTGCTCATTATAATCTTGATTCATTGATGTAGTCTATGAAATGGTGAAAACTTTCTACGAGGCCAGTGTGCTTATATAGTTTTACCATCTAAAATCTGGAGCTATTCCATCTCCCCCCAAAAAACACAAATCATTACATCTGAGAAGCTTTAAGCAGCAAGGTTTGGAATTTTTGCTTGATAAATAACTTGATTATTATAAAAGTTGACTAATCATTGCACATCTTCTGTCCTTATAATCAAGGTAAACAGAGGTGACGTGAAGCAGACTTGATGTGTATAAAAAGCCATTTAAAGGCTAGTCGAGGCTGCAAGCTCTCTCAGCAATTATCCGATTTATTTAGTGTGATTCACGACAGCTCACACTAATGCAGCAATGATTCAGTGACATTCAGTTGCTCCATGTAGCACCTTAGATCGATCGTGAAATGATTAGTATTCATTGTGAAGCCTCTACAAAGGACCGGAATTGCCATAGACATCCACCTTGTGTGATCCTTCATCAACACTGCAGTATTGTTCACTATATTGCAGTGTTTTTGCTATGGTAAAATATATATTTGAGTCCGACACAAATGCCAAGTCTCAGTCTGAGATCCTAGTGTTTATGTTTAAGGTTCTCTCATACTGGAGCTGCCAGCACAGGAAGAACAGTTCATTCCAGGGGAAGAATAATGGGATCCTTTCACAGGTGGAGAGATCTGGGAATGTTGTTAACAGCTCTAAGATGGGGAAGACGTCCCAGGGGTCTCAGAAATTCCTTCACTCTGCCTTCACCTAAATGCAGAAAAGAAGAGGAGTGAGCAGGCAGGGGCAGTAATCTGGGTCATCCTGGTGAGACATGAGACAACAGTGGCTTTACTTGTGTAGGTGAGGATAAAAAACAGGACATTCAAATGGAGCTTACACTGTTTGGTTCAGATTTCAGTTGCCTATGTGGTTTTGGCATGGTTCCAATTTGCTGGAATGAAAAGAAGCTTCATTATAGGGATAGAAAGCTCTGTGCTTCCTCTATTACTGTTTATCTTTCCACTGAACACGACGTGTAGGCCACCCTGTCTGTGGGAAACTGCCAGCCTTCCTCAGACTACTTTATTAGTCCTTTCGGTTCACATGGCTGTGTCACAATAATGTGTCAGATACACACAGATTCAAGGACAAACCCTAAATAAAGGGCTGGCATTTTGAATTCCTGTAGCAAAATCACTTTTATAGAGCCTTCAGTGAGTATACAGAAAGCCAGGGTATCAGGGTGACAGGGTATTGTGCGAAATATGGCTTTTCCTTTCCTGTGCATTGCATGCAGAAGGCAGCACTGAATTATGGCCACATCACAATCATATTGGTCTCAGTTGGTTAAGTCCAATCTGCCAAAAGCTACTGGAAACACAGAGCCGGCCAACACAAGCTTTATATTCTGCCTCTTACGTATTCAGATTTGTGCAGCGTAAACAGGATGTTTTAGCGCTGCTCCATCTTTGTCAGCAAATTTCTGCTTCTTTCTCTCATTTCCATTTGTGGTAATAACACTCAAAGGTTACACATCATTGTGATATCACACAACAGAAAGATGTACCATGGCACTGTTTGTTTTTTTCTTCTCTCCTCCATCCAGAATGTGAATCATGAGCACATTTGTTTCCCACATGCCTGGAGCCAAAAGATCTCAGTGTGCCTTTGCTTAACCCCACAGGAATCTAAGTGCTCTGTTCTGTTTAGTGCAAATGCTATCTTTACAATTTATGGTACCACTCCATTATAATCATGGTTGTGTCGGTCTCCCTCTAACTTGTATTTCTGACTTTCCTTTTTTCTTTTTGTCTATTTTTTCTTCCAGGCCTGGCGAGTGTGGGTAAAAGTCTGCTGTGGTCAGAGATGGCTGCTCCTGCTCTCCCCCCTCTTTCTCCTCTTCATTACGATCTCTGTGATGTTGATGACTCTCCCCCTTCCTTTGCCACGTGCTGACATTGACTGGCGGTCGTCCCGAGCCCTGAGCTCTGCCGGGGAGTTCAGATCCAGGCCCAGAGTCATGGAGCCCCCTCCAGTTGCTGCCTTCCAGCAGCCAATCACACACATCCACAGCGGGGTCTGGAGAGTCAGCATTCAAAAAGAGACAACGAAACATTTAGTCCAACCCAAACCTTCTGGGGACACTGCTAGTGATTACAAAAACAGCGTCAACACAGACTTACAAAAAAATAAACACAAAAACAAAAGAAAAGGGGTGGGAGGCGCCAACCGGGATCCAACCAGTCATCACCGTCCCCACCTCACACAGTTTACAGTCAACAACACGCAGCCAAAGCTTAGAATTAACCCAAGCAACCACAGAGCTGTGGTAAAGCACACCAGGCAGACCTACATTCATCATGAAAGAAGCAAATCCACAGCAGCAAATGTCCCTGCTCTAATAAATGTCAGACGAGCTGCAGACAGACAGGCAGACAGATGGGAGCGTGAACACACAAACAGGAATAAAGAAACACAAAAACATGGCAGCCACAGAAGTGCAAAGCAAGCTGAACATCACCAGGCTTTGGGAAAGCACAGACGAGCAACAAAGCATTCTGGGAATTCTAACAAAGTCAGTAAGGAGCAGCAGGCAGTGAAAAAACCTTCCAGAGATGTTAAAAAACACCATCATCTCTCAGAGGATCCATCTGAAGAGAAGAAGAGTCGTGGGTCATTGGGCCGTAGAAAGCCTTTCTTCAAATTAGACTCAGCCATAAATAAAGATGGCGGCAGCTGTCGGGGCTTCAGAGACCAGGACTTCCCAGACAGTGACCACAGGAGGATCAGGATTAGTCCAGATCTCTGGCCTCTTCCCTGGCTCAGCGAGGATGATATCCAGAAGATGGAACTCCTAGCTGGGGGTGAGGTGGTCAGTAGGACCAGGGTGCCTGCACATGGACAAGTGCTCCAAGTGGCGCTGGACCCTCCTGCACAGCAGCAGGTACACAGTTTGTAACTACATGATAAATGTTTTTTAGTTTGTTGACAATAAGAAAAATATAGAAGAACTTCCTTGAAACTGCATTAACATGAAACGATGATGTAACGCTGAAAACTAAATAATAATAATGCCAATTTCATGTTCAGGTTCATATAATTCAAGCATATGCTTTGGGTCTACTGACTGTAGGAAAAATATAAAACAGTGTAGTATGCATTTAGAAATGAGACTGTCCACCATAGGTCGTTTCTACAAGCAGCTTAATACAACCAGTATTTTCAACTGAGACTGCACTCACCCAAAATACAACCATGTGTCATTTATACAACACCCTACAACCCATGGTTACGTCTGGAGTTAGTGATGCCCTCCAGCCGCTGTAGTAATTATGAATGACATCAAGGTGGAGGTGCCAAATAAACCCTGGACTTTCACCAAGGAGAACAGCTATCGTGTCCCATGTGAAAACAAATATAAGTGATCTAATTTAAACATCACTTAACTTCTGTGTATCATATTTTACATAATGTAATGTATGTCACTTCCAGTAGTCACGTCTTCCTTATAACTACTTTACATCCAGCTTTTACATGCATTTATTTACTTTTAAACTGTCTTATAACACCTTACCAGGAAGCAGGACATATTTTGCCTTAACCTTTGAGAAGTGGTTTTGTAGCCTAAATTCAGTGAAACTGCAGCACAACAGTGAACCTTATGTTTAGGTATAATGACATGTGGACAATTTCTATAAAAGCTCCTGTGGGTTATATTAGAGTGTAGGAACAGCACATGAGATTGTTTGGTTCGGAGGGTCATTACTGGTGGGAACCATGCAGCAAAACAAAAATATTCATGGCTGTAGATATTGGGTCTGTATGGCATCTTATAAAAGAATAAAATATTAAAAACATTAATTGTATCTGTCCATCACAGCAGCCATCAATGAACATGGGTCCACCTGCGCATGGACCTGACCACAGACAACCAGAGGCCCACAGTGAGCGCTGTCAGCAGGGACACTGCTGCCTGATCAAACGCACTGATGACTGGTTTGAAGTGTTCGCCTTCCACCTGGACAGGGTGCTGGGACTTAATAGAAGTCTCCCTGCGGTGCTGAGGACTTTTCACAGTGAAATTCTACCAAATCGATATATCAGCGGAACCCCCAGACCTGTAGTGTGGTGGGATCCAGGTATTCAGCACCTCGCGGATAGAGACAACGACCAGAACTCAGTCCCACTCAGCTGGGCCCAGTACCAGGAGCTGCTGCAGGTGCACTGTGGGAGTGAAGCAGGCCTGGGAACAGCACCCTGTGTGGGAGTTCACCACTCAGAGTGGGGAAGACTGGCTCTTTTCGACTTCTTATTGCAGGTAAGAGAAATGCTTTTTTCTCCCCCAAACCAGCCAAAACGAGTAGCATGATCTTTTCATGATTGTAGAGCGGAAAATCAATATTCTACAGTAAAATACATGTCTGAGCAGCAGCACAGCAGCAGTGGACCTCAAACATGCTGATACTACCTTGCCATGCTGGCGAAAATATTTCAGAAATGGAAGTGTGTTTGTGGTTAACTGCTGCGGTAAATAGTGGATTACATGAAATCCAACAACACAATGACTTTCCGTCACTTCTTCATTGTTTATTCCCGCCGACCACATCGCACAGCAGGTGGGATGGACATGTTTCCAAGCTAGATGTGACATTCTTCGTTAGACCGCTATGACCTGCAAGGTGAGGATCACATGGCCACTGAGGGAAGCCAAGTTAATTAAAAATGAGGTCAACAAAAGCATTGAGCTGTGCTCAAGACATCAAGACATTAGAAACCGAGCTATATATATATATATATATAAAACTTTAACTGTAATAAAGCTGGAATACAGAAATGTAAAAGTTTTATAAATCTGTAAGTATATACGGTCAACAGGATAGGATATTATAATTGTTTGCTCTTATATTTTAAAGTTATCATTCATATCATAATTTACATCACACACAAAACAAAACACTACCGACAGCAGTATACCACATGCGTCACCAGGAATGATCAAACAACTGACCTCTGTTAGGGTAATGGCCAGATTGATGCAAAGAATGCATACAAAGCCCACAAAATTACACATAATTCAGTACTGTGGACCACAACATTATCCATCTCATCCCTGCCTACCACATCAACTTACAGAGAGAGGGTGTGGTGAAGCAGTACCCAAAAAAAGCAACTCGCCAGTCATAACTACTACCATTTTGTCATCCTAACATCTCTATGGTCTGTTCTTTCTGAGCTACAGAAAGAAGAAGGCCTGCACACTGACCTTCTCCAGTTTATAAAGAAATTAGGGGGCTTGATGATGCTGTTTTGACACTGCTGCATGGTGCTTATATCCACCTTGAGAAGCCTAAGGCATATGTCACACATATTTCCTTCTCCACTTCTGCTGCCCCACCTGATGGGACAAAAGCTGCTTAAAGTAGACTTCACTTCAAGTCTGATCCTCTGGAACCTTTAATGTCTGACACCAAGTAGTCAGAATCAACAGCCAGTTCATACACTGGTAACTGCACAAGGTCGGATCCAGTAATATTCTACATCAAATACTCCCAACACTGAAGTGATTGAAGATTTAGCTTTTAAGTGTAGTTGTAATAAGATATCATCTGATCTCAAAAAGAAGATGCATAAAGCTGTTTGTCGTAGTAGTTCTATTTACAAGTATCTAAATTAGATTATATGCATTCATTTGGCATAAAATCTGCTCCTTTCTATGCCGATGAGCCTCATTGCTGAAAAAAAGTCCAATCTACAAACACTAGTGCTAATAGCCACACGCAATCAGAGTGAAAGTACTAGTGTTTTCAGAGAGCTGAATGCTGATCCAGATGTTATCCACATTGTTTTTAGGTGTTCACAACTCAAGTGCTGCACCTAGGCCATATAATGTCAAGAAATACCCTGAATACACATCCAGTAACTCATGTTGATGATTAATATGCACCGAAAGCAATCCCAGGTGAACGTGAGAAGCCCAGCCACCCTACGAAGAAACGTCATTCCATCGCTTGTATCTGCAGTCTCATTCCTTTGGTCACTACCCAAAGCTCGTGCCCATAGCTGAGGGTTGGAATGTAGATCGACTGGTAAATCAAGATTTCACCTTCTACCTCAGGTCCTTCGTCACCACAATGATCTGGACAATGCCTGTAATGCCTACCTTCTCCAAATCCACGAAAAAAGTGTCGTGGATGAGCATAGATCCATGACACCTTCAGAAGTCTCGCAAGGCTAAAAAACGAGTCTAGTCTAGGCTAGCTAGCTCACCGTGGTGATGTTCCACAAATGTAACATTATCATACCTGATGTGTTTTATACAGCAACTCCTGTTTTTATCTGCAAGGAGGTTTGTAGGATTGCATCACAAACATGCATCGTAGCTTCAGTGAAATAGGAAGTGACGACATCACTTATTTTCACTGTCTGATACTTTTTTACAACAAACTGCAGATTTCTTTACTTACAAAATTATCGTATTAATTAACAAAGATTATACGTATAATTCAAGGTACAGTTCAAACAGGACCGGAACATTTTCTATCCGCATTAACTGTTGTTGTTTTTATCTGAAGTAAAGTATCCCATGGTGTTCAACCAAAAGTGGAAGAACTTTGCCTCTGTATAAAATCAGTGGTCAGCTTTCCTTGTAGCTGAGTTTAAAAGACTCCCTAGCACTCCAGCGTGACCACTTTCCTTTTGACATTGTTATACATGCCGATCAGTGAATATGATGCTCAGTTGTTGTCGTCTGCAGTATCCTTGATACAAAGGACAGCAGGACTCAACATACTAATACTCCACCCGTCTTTACTTGTCACATATGGATGCTCGGTCAGGAGTCTTTTAACGCATGCTAATGTCCCATTTGGAGGTACGGTACTGCCTGAGGAATTGAGGTGATGTAATATAGAGAGTGTGAGTCCGTGGCGGGAGGAGGTGGGGGTGGATGTATAGGGTGAACAAACAGTCACCCTGGAAACTGCTGTTTATGTCCTGTGTGAAACCTTCACAAACCAAATCATAATGCTTTTCTTAACCTGACACATATTTTCATCAAGCTCCCATCCATAGGTGACCAGTTGGAAATGAGAACGTGTTAAAATGTAGTATTTGTTAGGCTCAGTATTCTTGAGCATTTCACCTCCTCTGTGTTGAATTTGCTCTGACACGCGGCTCTTACACTGCAGAGGCTGCTCTCTCTCTCTGACTTTACAACCTACAGTAGTTTGTCCTGCTTTGTTCAGTCCACACACTGAGATGGAATGTGTATCTAACACCCATCTACAGTGTGTGTGGGGTTGAATATGAATAACCCATGAGGCAGCTCTCTCCCCCTCGCTGCCAGAAGTCAATCCCTGTAACAGGGCCAAGCTCTAATAGCCTCCTATTGATCTGCTGAGAGCCGATGAGCGCGCTCTGAACACTTGTTCCTACCTGCTCCCTTAACACCTCCCTGGGCTCTGATAGCAGGGAACCAAACACCAAAGGCACAGGAAGAGCAGAGTGAAGGACACAACTACACACACACACACACAGTGGCTGTGGAGGACACCCTGGGGAGGATAGGGGAACTAAGGATAAGGTGACAATTTTAGTGCAGGTTTCAAAATAAAAAACTAAAACTGCTCCAATTGCTGCTGCAGCTCTGAAGGAAAATCGACCATAACTTAGCATGTTTGTGATGGTCTCAGATTACAGTCTTTAATCAGTTTAAAGTGTGATCATGCTCAAACCCATCATATCTTAGTGTAAACATGAAGATCATTTTGTTTTTCAGAGAGTCATTCCACTGGGGGAGGCGTAAAGTTTAATTCAAATAACGTGTGGTCATTGGCAGAAACCAATGAGTGAGTTGTTTGGGGTTATGTTGGTCAGGTGGTTTGGAGGTGCTGGTAGGTGATTTGTTTTTAACATTTTGACAGAAGCAGACCAGAAGTTCCCCCAGGTTCCTCTCTTAATGCTAAGAGAGGCTAACTAGCTGCTGAAGCTATTGTTTGTAACCTTAAATCTGACAATTTCATTTGTCAGACGCTTTTAGCCAAAGGGACGTAGCTTCTAGACGAGCTTTTAGTGGAAGAATGCAGCAAGCTGGAGGGTGTGTGGACCTGTAGGAGTTCAGTGAGGCAGGAACTATTCTACTTGCTGTTTTGAATTTGATGCAGCCAACAACTGGGAGCCAGTGCAGAGATATGAGTAATGGAGTGACATCTGCTCTTTTGGGCTGGCTGAACACCAGACACGCCCTCTGGATCATCTGCAGAGGCTTGAAGGTGCATGCAGTGATACCTGCCAGTAGGGTTTTACCCTACCCTTTAACTGCCAGCAGCAGCTTTACCCTGCTGCTGCCAGTTAAAGACCTTAACAGTGACTGATGGTTGTTTGGTTCCACAGCTTAGACTGATGATCAGCACACCACACACCCTTCCCCTGATCTTTACATGGAGTGACACTTACTCCAGACAGAATATGAGCCAATATCCACAACTGAGGATGAAAATCGTCTGACACAGTCTCAATACACCGTTAATGAGCAGGGTGGAAACACTGCTGGAAGTCAACTAACTAAATAGTTATATGCAGCAATTGGTAATTCAATAACTTTCGAGAGAAGTAACTAAAACAAGTTACTTATTTCCAGTACCTTGGCCAACACGGAAGCAGATAAGGTGAAACGATGTCAACTGTTATACTGAACATCAGACCACACGTAGCTGTATATGGACTCAGGCTCCACACATATACTTAAATATTGTGTTGACTCTGACCACAGCACCACATCTTGTCTTTCCCTAAGGCCTGCTGCTGTTCAGTGGCAGTGCAAGTCAGTATTGGTTCAGCCTCCACAAGGCTGCTGGACTAAACTCAGATTCAATATTCAGTGTGGGATGGAAATGTGGCAGCAGGGTGAGAAGTCTCCTACAAGCAGCACACAAGTGAAAAGAAACAGTGGGGGGAACACATACACACACAGACACTCACACACAGCACTGGCCAGAGGGCAACGGGGTTGTGTTAGTCACACAGACTTGTACAAATGCAGTGATGCACACAAAACGCACACGCTACATGTACAGAGAGAGAATGCAAACACAAACTCTCAGAAACTGCCAGAGCCTGCAGTGGACCTGAGGCAGATCTCATCAGGGTGTGTCAGTGTCTACGCCCCAAATTATGAAGACAATAACTTCTTTCAGGCTGTATTCTTAAAATTAAGTGAAGGAGAAGAGGAAATAATTATAGGGGGGATTTTAATTTAACCCTAAACCCAAAAATGTATCCTTGATCTTATAAAAGCCAAGCAAAGTGCAGATTATTTCATTGTATCCATGGCAATGGTTCATAGAATAAGTAGTTGTGAATATCTAACCTGTGTAATTCATGACCC
Source organism: Serranus cabrilla (assembly GCA_903364295.1). Lineage (NCBI taxonomy): Eukaryota > Metazoa > Chordata > Actinopteri > Perciformes > Serranidae > Serranus > Serranus cabrilla. Next base: position 130,104 of record CAFUXE010000078.1, read on the forward strand.
CTTTTCCATGACAATGTTTCCTAAATACAATCATCAGAAATGTTATAAGTGGAGAATAAACCCTGCTTTACTAGAGATACAATCATAACCTCCCATATTATAACTATTTTTAGAGATTCACTCTGAGACCCTGAAGGTTTACCGGAGGGAACAGCTAATGTCTTTCTCTAGTCACATAAAAAAGAATCTTGGAAAAGTCTGGAACTACTAGAGGCTGAGATAAGAATCTTGGAAAGGGAACACTTGGAAACAGGATCGGAAGGTTTACACAAGACACCTTAAAGAAAACGCAGCCCATATAATATATCAAACACCCACAAGCAATACTCAGAACAGAGTTATTGTGGATTGGGGATAAGGGGAACAAATTGTTAGCTTAGCAGTTGAAAAAAAACAATATCTTCCTCCATGATTCAAAAGTAAAAAAACAAGACTCAACCAAATAACTCAAACAAACCAGAAGAGATAAATGAGTAGATAAAAGTTTATACTCATCAGAATGTGAGAAAACTGCAGAGAAGCACGAGTAGTTATCTGAACAAGGCAAGGCTCTTAAAAAAAAGAACTGTCCTGATAGGAGATTTTAAAAGCTCTCATGTCTCGTCAGTCCTGGGTTGCCCTGGGTTAGACGGGTTCACACACAAATTTGATTTAAAAAAATACCAACATCATTTAATGCAGTGTTACCAAAGCCTTTTCTTTGCACTTTTCTGCAAATAGACAAAACACAAGCAAATAGGAAACGTCTTCAATAACCAAACAACACATGCAGCATTTAGAAAATATTAACCAACTAACCAACACACAAAAACATTAACTTGGTGACACCTACAATATCAAGTTGATAACACACTAACACACTGTCAGCCTTTAAACACAGCCTGGCTCAGGCAAACCTATTTGAAAAAAAAGCAAAAGAGTGAAGCAAAAATAGGAACCAAACTGTC
>CAFUXE010000078.1:134152-145890 GCA_903364295.1 Serranus cabrilla
TGTGTGTGTGTGTGTATTCAGGTGAGGAAAGCAGATCCCTCAAAACTGGTGTTCATAGACAACGCGGGCCGACCTCAGCAGTCCAACAACAACTTGAACTTCAGGCTGATTGAGGGCATTGATGAGTGAGTACAAACGCTATTTTTTAAGAAAGAGGATATAAATCTCAGATATGTTTTGTGTTATACACCGACACACCACAGTGGAGGCATAAACACTGATAAGGAAAAGAAATGTTTCAGGAAGAAATAAAATCACATACAACAGCACATTTCCCTGGTGAACAGCTTTCAAATCAGCAGCACAGAAACATTCACTGGAACCTTGTTTGGTTCGTTTTAATGTTTGTCTGATTCAATTAGTGTGCATTCAGTTAGCCTGTTATTCAATATGCTGCATAAAGCCTGTCTGATAGAAATCCCTCTTTGTCTGTCACCTTGGATTACCAAGTCAATTCATAAAATCCCCTTAAATATCTCCAGTTGACTGGAGAAAAAATATTAAAATCAGAAAAGAAGTGTTTTTATAAACATAGCTCGAAGCATTTGTTTCAGATTTACATCTACATTAACAGTTACTGTACATGATTGATGAGATCATTTACTTCATTACTTCCTGCTTTTCTGCCAGCATTACTTCCATTATTACTTCATTACTTCCTGCTTTTCTGCCAGCATTACTTCCATTATTACTTAATCACTTTCAGCTTTACTTCCAGCATTGCAGCCAGAATTACTTAATTACTGTCAGCATTATTTCATTACTTCCAGCATTACTTCATTACTTCCAGCATTATTGTCAGAATTGCTTCCAGCATTACTGCCAGAATTACTTAATTACTTCCAGCAATACTGCCAGCATTATTGGCAGGATTACTTTTAGCATTACTGCTCGGGCCAAGACCTTGTTTCCAGAAGATTATGTCTAATGATTTCGGTGAAATTCTGGCCTTAAGTATGATGAGTCATAGTCCACATTTCTGCTTGCCCAACGAAACAGTATCTCATAAACAAATGCAGAGAAAAAAATATTCATTTTGTTCCACAGAGGATGATGCTTTCTCTTTTAGCACCACCCTCAAGACAAACTATTTCTGGAGCACTTCTCAGTGTGCACTTTTGCACTTTTAAAATATACTGTGCCAATAAATGTTTTTATTATTACAAGTTAAAGCAGCTGGACGTACTGCTAAAGTTTTATGGAAAACCTTTCTGTTGAGTCCTCGTAAATGGTGGTGACAGAAAAAAATGCAGCCTCTCTTCTTTGGAGGGACTTTACGTGTATTTACGTTTAGTAATGTTTGCGTTAAAGCTACAACTCAAGAGATATAATTCTGTTTCTGTCGTCAGGTTTCCAGAGAGAGCAGTGTCAGTGCTCCAATCAGGCTGTCTGGAGAGTCTTCTTCTACACTCTCTTTACACAGACAGGGAATTCTGGGACAGCCAAGGGGGGGCCAGCGGTCTCAGGCCCCTCATCCACACTGTGGAGCACAGAGGGAAGGTCCTCCTTCAGCACTTAAGAGACAGGAAACTACAGCTCAACAGGGACCTGTGACTGAGCTGATCCACCCAAACAGGTTCAACACATGACTGATGGTTGATTGTCAGGATGACATTTCTTCATGTTTGTCCTTCTTGAAAATGGACCAGGGACCACCCCAAACTGTGTCACTCAGCACCACGTCACAGGCTTTGTTTCTCTGATTAGTTGGCGGTCACGATTCGTTGATCTGATTGGTTAGTGGTCTATTTTGAGGCATTTTTGTCTGCACCCATCAATCACACTACTTGGAAATCAAAATGATCTGAGAGGTTCTAGACCAGGGGTGTCAAACTGATCCAGTAAAGGGCCGAGGGGCTGCAGGTTTTTGTTCCAACCAAGAAGAAACACACCTGAATCAAATCAATCAAATCACCTCAGCTGTCTTCAATCAGTTGATTAATTGTATCACCTGTGCTCCTTTTTTTCCAACCAAGCAGGAGCACAGGTGATACAAATCAACTGATTGAAGACAGCTGAGGTGATTTGATTGATTTGATTCAGGTGTGTTTCCCCTTTACTGGATCAGTTTGACACCCCTGGTCTAGACTAATATGCATTTGCCAGGATAGTCATGATCTTGAGATCTTATGAAGCTTGTTACCTTGAGATAAGGAGTTATGGTTATCATGAGAAAGGTTGTTCTCTCCCACTTGTTTTCTCAGGAGGAGAAACAGCAGCCAGCAGTCCTAGCTGTCAGGGCTCAGAACTGATCGATAAGGCATTAGTTGATTCTTTATTAACCATTAATAATGCCATTACAAACAATTTAGTAACTGCCCCCAACGGATGCTTCATTAGAAAGTGATACTGACATGCAGTAAGCTACGAAGCTGAACTATATTACCACAAAATGAATCAAACATAAACCTCAAGGTAATTTGTTTTTCCTTTTTCCTGGACTGAAAACACATGCAGGCTCTCATGAAAGTGTCTAATTCATGCTAATTGTTTCCCTAAAGCTTTTTTTGTTGATAAGGGACACGTGTCACTCCAGAAATATTCATGTTTTTCATTCAGTCTTCCATCTGCACTCTCTAACGTCTCCCCACATGTCCCCTCACAGAAGGGAAATGTAAGACAAATGATTCCCCCGCTCCTCCTCACGGCCAAATGATGATCCAAACAATTTAGTGGAAGGAAGCGTGCTCTATCTTTTAATATTTTACTGAGAGCTAGAAGCAGATCCAGTGATTGATTTGGATGTCTGTTTTTATGAGATAAGCTTTTCTGCTTTTAATCGGGGGATTAAAAATGTCTGTCAGCAAATAGCTTCTGGACGGGATCCTGGAAGCTTTTGATGAAAATGGACCGAATATATTTATATATATATATAAAGAGAGAGAGAGAGAGAGATTTTTTTAAGTGCCTGTCCTTGCACACTGTTAAAAAGCACAGCAGTGTACAGAAGCAAAAGATGAAAGAAAATGAATGAATATTGGATGAAAATCAAGTGTCATTAATGAAGGAATAGAGCCGAGGATTTTCTGTGTGAGCGACACATTTCTAAAGCAAAACTGTCACAAAACCTTCTTTTGGTATTTCAGTCTTGTGAAAAGCATAGATGATATCACTTGAAACTGTTTCATGCCTAAATTAAAATTCCAGTGGTAACTTCATGGATTAATGATTTTTTTGTTGGCCCCTCCATCACTGAATAAAAGGCTCTGATGAGAAATGCTTTGAATGTGTGATCTGTCTTTATCCCCACTTGATCTCTTTTACATTAAATGTTTTGCTTTTTTTTTATGTCATGTCAAACTTTCAAAAGTAACCTGTTTGCCACTGGATTTAATTCATATCTATGCTTCTACTTGAACACATTTTGATGCAGCTCATTAATCCCTGTCTGGATTATACTGGATGTGATGCATGTATACATACTGTCAGTGGACAAGCAGTTTGTTTGGAATTATAGAAAAGTGTATGTTTGCAGTGTAGGTAATAGACTAATACAAAATAAAGTTGAAAGAAAACATTTCTAAAATAAATCAGGGATTCATTTGAGCTTTCCTGTGTCTCATTCCTTCAGTACAGCTGGTTAGCTCACTGGAGCACAAAGGTATATCTAGACTTCCTTGATTTTAGGCATTAAAGACTCTCTAGAAGTGTGTACTTTGTTGAACTATCTGCAGGAGATTACTACATTACAGCAATGACAGAAGAATTTGATTGGCTTGGATTGATCTATAAACCGATGAATACAGAGTATGTAGCCATAACATTTTGGTAGTCCAATATTAACCAAGTAGTAGTTTGATTGGGCTTTGGTTAAATGCAGGTTCACAGTCCATTTGAGCAAAAGTTGAGGAGCACATTGGCTAAAATCCATCAGACTTTTCCTATTTTCTGCATTCATACGCAGATAAATGTCTGTAGAGATTAGATGTCATCTCTCAACTCCATTCTCAAGTCTCAAGTTTGCCTATGGGATTGTAAACAATGACTGGTGCACAGAAGAGCAAGTCTTGGCTTTGATATTCACACCATGAAATATAATAAATAAATATTAGCTGTTGGCAACAGAGGCTTGTCTTCAGAGTGCTAGCTGATGGGATTGGTGTTGATTGAATTACTTTAAATGGTGGCGCAGTTAAATTAAAGTGAAAGTGGTCAGCAGAGCAGATCCAGTGTATGTCCAATTCCTACGTTATCCAACCAGAAGTCATCAAACATCAGATTGTTGTGGTACGAGCTCATTAAATAGATCAGGTTAGTGGAGAGGCTGCTGATGGCTGATACAGAGAGAGGAGGCAGCTGCTGACTGCATGAACTGGCTGACAGGCTTTCCTCCACTGGAAAATTTAAACCTGCAGTTTCACCTTTCATCTCCTCTAGGATTACACATACTATTGATAAATTGATCGGTAAATCAATGGCATTTTATGTGAAATAGCAGCCAAAGCAGCTCCCTTTTTATGATTGGATTGTACACTCTTCTCAGTGTGTTGCTGTCATCATCATTCAAACTAAAACATCTCTGAGGTAAAATGATGTCTGGTGTATGGCAGTGTGTGCTGCTGCAGGAACACATTAGCCTTGTTCGTGTTTGCATGTTTGTTATTTATATGAATATAAAGTGTGTCTCCCATGTATGCTGAAAACAAATATGAGCACACTTGTATGTTCATATGTGTGTGTCACAGAGGAAACAGGATGGAGGAGATGGAGAGATATATGGGGGGTCACCAATGACTCATCCATAACATCCATCATCATGGAGCAGTATAGTGAGGGTCATTATCAGAGCAAAAAGAATGAAGAGCCACAGGTCTGCTGTTACTCCTCTGAGGCTGGATGTGAACATGTGAGTCACAGTCCTGATGTCTGCAGAAGGTCAAACAGTAAATAAGGATTATTTTCCAACCTTAATAGCATGATATCAGGTTTCACAACATTCAGAGCAGATCTACGCTTCAGAGTCTCAGCAGGGATTGCCTCAACTCGATTGGCTCGGCCTCTAGGTCCTAGAGGGTTAAAGATAAAGATACAACGACCGCATTACTGTAGCCACTGCACCAATCCCCGTCAATCTCTCGCTCCATCCTTCCCTCGTGAACAAGACCCCAAGATACTTAAACTCCTCCACCTGAGGCAGGAACTCTCCACCCACCTGGAGGGGGCAAACCACCCAAAACCATGGCCTCTGACTTGGAGGTGCTGATTCTCATCCCAGCTGCTTCACACTCGCTGCAAACCGCCAACGGTGCATGCTGGACATCCCGGCTCGAAGGAGCCAACAGGACATCATCATCTGCAAAGAGCAGAGTGGAAATCCTGTTGTTCCAGAACCGGAACCCCTCTGGACCCCGGCTGCACCTAGAAATTCTGTCCATAAAGTAATGAACAAAACTAGTGACAAAGCACAGCCCTGCCGGAGTCCAACATGCACTGGGAACAGGTCTGACTTACTGCAGGCAATGCAAACCAAAAAGAAAGCCTTCTCCAAGTCCACAAAACATATGTGGACTAGTTGGGCAAACTCCCATGAACCCTCGAGCACCCTGTGGAGGGTATAGAGCTGGTCCTCCTTATATTCAATACAAAGATCAAACACAAGGATCCATAATCAACTCACACTGCTCTCACTGGAAAGTTTAAATTTATTGTGGTGGAGTCACAGACAAATACATTGGGTTCGTAGAAAGCAGCTGATGTTTCCGGTCACAGAATTAGTAAGCCTCCATCCAAGAGCCTTAACCTTTATAAATTGTGAGTTACACCAACATGTTTTCAGCTAAGGCAATAAAAGAATAACCTAAAGGGTGGTGAGAAAAACTGCTCTAACTCTGTATATGTAACAATACAAAACACACAATCTTTACATGCAGCTCAGGTACAGTAACAGCTTTAGCTCCTCAGCAAAACACTGCAGTGTGGATTCATGTGAGTACACCGTGTGGTCTTTTGATATGACACTGCTGCTGTGAGGATCCGTGCAGAGGGGACTGCTGCTCTCTCTGCAGCGCTCTGTCAGTTCTTTACAGGTGAGCCATATGACAGGAGTCGACCCATCAGCCCCCTGCTGCCACATATTAACCACATGGCAGCCTGCAGGGCAGACAGCAGGCGCCTGGATGTTAGCCCTGCAGTGGCTGCACACAGTGGTTTACACTACACTGTATCTGTTCACGTATTGAGCTATGTTCAATAGAATTCCATTTTATTTATGTATGGGGTGGAAGCCCCTTTCAGACTGTGTTTCCCGCTAAAGTCCCACTAAATTGCAGTGAAGAGCTGTGCTGGCTTTTCACATCAGGACATTCATACTGATTCCCTGACAGCAAAATATGGCCATCCGTTCACAGTGAAGTGGGGGGAGATGGCAGTGGCGTGTAAGAGAGCAGCAGCAGTGCAGCACAGTAGAACAGTGCTAATGGGCTACACAGTAGCACAGACAAACACTGAATAGAAAATCTTAGGTGCAAATCTAGAATACAAGCATAAAGCAAAAGAGGCAACTCTCAGAATTTCTCTGCAAATTATCACTCATCTTCTCATCAAAGTTTAATGTATGTAAATAATGTGTCCCTGTCACACCAGTGTTCAACTACAGGCTTGTGAACGTGTCATTTGTTCCTGATAGAAGATCCTTTAATGGAAAGAGATCCAAGACCTGAGTGGTATGAATAATGAAAATAAGTCCTGTGTCTCCCCGTGGAAAGTAGGCTGCTGAGTGACATGAAATGGCCCTGGGTCCAGGCTATGCTGCTAGAAGAGCTGCCAACTGGGCTGGCACAGCTAACACTCCTGACTCCTGCCCTGATCCTGTGTCGGTGGCATGGCAGCCTGTCAGCCGCTGACTTCACTGTTTCCTTCACTGTAAGATGCTAAACGCTGCCAAAGCAGCAGGTAATTACTCTAATTCTGCCTTCAGTGCAGTGAAATATTCCAAAAACTGGTCAGTGAGCATTGTGTATATTCATTTGTTCCCATGGTGCATTCAGTTAGGCTAAGCTTCCATGGGATTCAGCAGGTTTAAACGCATGGTTTTTATTAATACCATTAACATGCCAAGATCCACACTCATACACCTAAGTGGTAATGCACTGTAACTGCTAAGTTTCACTCTTTTTATTCTTATAAACACAACTAGCCTTGGCCACAAAGCAGCTTCTAGAGCTGGAGACGATGGAGGAGTCAGCCTGTCTTAATGGAAGTCCAGAAGCTACAGGTTTAAATATACAGTGTGGATAAAGTTTCATTGTGTCACAGTCTGTCTCTTTCCCTCCTCTACAGCCACATTTCTAATTTTCCATAACCTTTCCCTCTCCCCTGCTCACCTGTCCCTACTCTAGTCCCCAAGTATTAAACAGCCCCATATATAACGTTTGTCCTAGTTACTCCATTACTTCACCCCACTGAGTGGGAGTGAAGTATTGTTTTGGCGGCGATGTGTGTCTGTCTGCATGTCTGTGTTTCCAATGCATATACAAAACACACTGTGCATTGTGGTAGTGACCCCTCAATCATACTGCATCCCTTACTTTATCATCTATTGGACTCTAAATGGGACCATCATTTACAAGATGCTGTACAGAGAACTGCAGACCCACTGAGCTGGTGTGAGACCAAGTGTTCAGTCTACCCACGTCTTTCACATGTGATGGCACGTAGACTGTGCATAGTTAGCAACATTTGTCCCCGCAGACAGAATCTTCTCCAAAACAGGGCAGATCAAATCAGAAAGGAGAAACAGGATCAGCCCCTGAATGCCAATCTTCGCTAAAACCTCACTTGGATGCTGCTTTTTCTTTTTGTTTTGCACATTTTAAGTTATATTTTGTTGAGTGATGTTTAGTTGATTTTGTGTTTTCTCACAAATTAAAATGGGTCTCTTATTTAAAATGTATTTATAAATATGTTAAGTTATGTTAATGTAACGCTATAAGGCTAGGGCGCTGACTGCGGCCAAAGGTATAATACAGAAATAGGTCCGACCACAGAGCCAAGGGTGCGAGTAACAACTCAGGACAACAGAAATTACGGTTCGATTGTTGTATTTAAGAGGTATAGAATAATTTAGTTTGATATTATATATGGTATAGTTATATTATAAATAGGCTGGTATGGTTAATAAAACAAATACAAAATATTCCAAATAACAAAGCAAAACAAAACAAAAACCACAACAATGTGGCAGTTGTTCCAAGTTCAGTTCAAGGTTTGGTTCCTTAGTATAATCCCATTTTCCAAAGTTCATTTGTTAGGAAAAGTTCCATATGGAGAATCCAGACACACACAAAAAAGAAGATTCGCTTACCTTTCCGCAGTGCAGGTAGGAGAACAGTGGGTTGGTAGCTCGCCATCCAATGGTTGTAGACAGGAGGTGTCAAAAAAACCTGACCTAACAAGGCTGAAGGGAGAATTCAATAAGTTAAATATAAATCAACAATAAATAAATTAGGTTTAGCATAAAAAATAGTAAACAGAAATGCATGCTAGAAATAACAGCAAGGTTCACAATAGGTTATCTAATGATAAACACATTCACTATTAGTAAATCAAAATAGTAAACAGAAATACATGCTATAAATAACAGCAATGTTCACAATAGGTTATCTAATGATAAACACATTCACTATTAGTAAATCAAAGCGTCAAAGTGAAGCTTCAGATTCAATTCAATGTTCAAAAATAAAGTGCACTTAAATCAATATCATTTTCGAAATCATTGAGTATTATACACACAAAAAAAAAAGAATAACATGTTGCGCAACAGGGTTCATGTCTTCAGTAGGGCTGAAGCCAATTAAAAAAATACTTAGCCGCATGATGGGCATTTTAGTTCAAAAGTTTCAACACAGGCCAATAGCAGCCAATATTACAAAAGTCAGTCCTTAATTGAATTTAAACGCTGTCCCCGTAGGGTTCGGCTGACACAATAACATAAATAGAGTGGACATTTAGTAGGTAGAGACGGAGATAACTGCACTATCTGTGTGTGGTTAAATGCTATATTAACATGAACTTAGCGGCAGAGCTAAATGGACCATTCGCAGCAGCATACATGTGCAAGATGTCAAAAACAACAAACAGATAGACTCACCGGTGAGTTTAACAGGTAGGTCCCGACAGGTGGATTGGAAAGGATCTGCGGTAGTATTATGGAATTAATGAGCAACCAGTACGACTGTTTATTGTTAAATTGGAGATGTAAGGAGCGGGTCAACTCACCGATGAGGAGAGTACAAAAGTTGATCGTACCATGAAATTATCTGCTTGATATTTGTTAAGTGTTCTTTCACGACAGAAGTGTTTTCTGACAGAAAACGCCAACCTGGCCACGCCACAGCAGGAGCAGCTTTGAACAGCCGCGGGAGTGGAGTAGGAGGAAGTGACGAGGGCCGTCACCTTATTTATTTTATTATATCATTTTATTTTTATATGCATCTATATATATATATATATATACTTTTTTGATATATATATTTTAGTTTATCCTTATTGCAACTATTATTAATCCTTGTATACTGTGTTATATCCTGACTGTCTGTATTTCTTTTGATACCAAATAAAGATTTGCATTAAAAAAAAAAAGGGCCGCCACCTTAAAGGCACAGGAAGTTGAGGCGTTACTTAATGTGGGTTACATTAAGTTTATTAATAACACCATATACATACTAAACATATGTCATATTTTATGTTTTTTACATTAGTCTTTAATTTAACACATTATTTGGTAATAAATTAATTTGAGTAATAAAAAAATCTGAGGAGCCCTGGGAGCCGAAAGAGTCGGCTCTTTTTAGTGAGCCAAGCCAAAAGAGCTGGATCTTCACAAAGAGCTGGAATTTCCATCACTAATCCCCATCCCCTCTGCATTGCATGCATGGGTGTTAAACATGCTCAGGCTTCGCTCCCGGATTCAGACTCTCGTGAGCACTGCTGTTCCAATCCGATGAGTTGTCCTGGATCGCTGCTTTAGAGTGTTGTCAGCTTTAAAAGCTGACCCATTTCAGTGTCAGCCACACAAAGAATGTATTATCTCCCACTCAAAACATAGAATATTTGGCCCTCAAGATAAACTCAGTTTTCTTTTAAATTTGGCTGAGTGTCAGTATATCTCTTTGCATCGCACGAAAACCTGAAGTGTCCTCTGTTCTTTTTGTTCAGAAACAGGGACGCACGGCTCGCAGTGGACCAATGCCTCATTCATGGCCAAATGTGCTGCTATATGCATTCCCCTTGCACCGCCTCATAGCTCCTATGAGTGTGGGAGCCTCATATTAGCGAAGCAAACCGCATGACAGAGTTAGTGGGGCTCCTTCACGACCAGCCATGGCTGCTGCCAATCCGCAGAGACTCGTTGTCACAGGCGCCCAAGCAGATTTTTCTCTCACATCCCGAACGTGGTATGTGAGAAGGTAAATTGGAATGAGTAGGGTCCCCCTCATTCAAAGCGTAAGGGCGCCATCTTTGACTTTATTATGCATTCTGTACTTTAGAAATGGTGTGAAACTAGAGCCATTATTTCATTTCACTGCTCTATTATGGAGGATAAATGCTTCCTGCAGGATTCGCTGGACAGCGGTAAAGCTTTTTTGGTTCATTTGGCTGCGATATCCTGCCATGGGGGCCAATGTTACCCTTGTAACATAAAGATATCCCATACAGCTGTCTATTTGTATAGTTCAGTTGACTGAGTTCTGCTGTAAGAGGGCCTATTATTGTCTTTTTAATGTAGAATGTCATTTGACTGTGATCAGGTAAGAGCGATAGGGTGCTGACTGTAAATGCTCTCAGAAGTAGGGGTCTAGGTATTGAATGGTACTACTTGTTAAAGCTATTGTGCTATATTCAAGAGGAGAGCAGTGTGTGTAGCAACCAAAGGAGTCCCATCGAGGCCAACCATTAAATATGTACAGAGCCACAGCTGGACTGGGACGAAATATGTTACTGGCGTTTTAGCCCTGACCAGCCCACCACAACGGATTACACATCAGCTATCTTCACACTCTCCCTCCACACTACACTACATGTACATAAGACAGCTATCATCCCCGAGTGCCAGTTAAAACACAGGAAGTCAGGATGGATAACTTTCACTCTTTCATAAAAAATGCAATAACATGCAGCACAACAGCTAACTCATAGGGCTGCAGGAAACACACATTAACAGTGCTGTAGAAACTCTATTGCTCACCATAAAATGGTGTTCTACTAATGCTGAGGTCGGATTGTCTTGCACAGGTTGACTTTGCTGAAATCCTTGAAAAAGCTGCTGGATGGGAACGAGCTCCTTTCATAGCAGCCTTTTCAGCTGGAACATGAATATCTCGATCTTGAAGTTTTCTCTCAATTACGCTGTGTACAGAGTCACATTCCATATGCGTGTGGCCTCTCTCCAGGAATTTCTGAGTAACCTGCTTCTTCTTCTTCTCGGTGGCAAACTTGAGCAAAGCATTGGAAAGCACCAAGTTCCTATTCTGTATTCAGTTTAGAAGATCGTTGGCAGACTGTTGACTGGCACGGTATTCCTATCTGCCTTGGTGGTTTCAGTACAGCTCGATCTTTTTTACGCCCAAGATACGATTGGCCTTTCATTCTTCTTCTTTTCTGAATGATAGCCTTCCATGTCCTCTTTCAAGGTCTTCCACACAGATCTTAACCATCGTTCTCTATTTCAAAGGAAAAAGAAGTAAACAAACATACTATAAATGCTCACTGCTCTTACCTGACATTTCAGCATGTGGATG